>CM021106.1:74742953-74941575 GCA_007115665.2 Sequoiadendron giganteum | reverse complement strand
CTCTCTCCCTCCCTCCCTCTCCCTCTCCCTCTCTCTCTCCCTCTCCCTCTCCCTTTGGTCTATGTGTGTACAAATCAGATATCCGATTTGTAAAACTCCATTGTGCAGAGGTTAAAGCTTACCGTTGCAGAACATGTTTTACAAATCGGATATCTGATTCAAATCGGATATCCGATTTGTGGTCCATAGAAAAACCCCATGTGGGTCGTTTTTGTGCATTCCAATGGACCCTGCATTCTGTTTGCAACACTTTGCAAGTGACAAACGCGTGGTTTTAGATAGAAAGAGACAAAGATAAAATTTTAGGAGATTCTTGTACTCAAATTTGTCATACATAATGATTTTTTAGCATCTTTGTTTTGGTATAATGGGGAGCAGCAGTCGTTGGAAGCAAAAATGTAAGAGAAAGTTGACAAAGAGATAGAGAAGGTCATAGAAAGAAAAGACAAGGTATGTTAAATATTGGTGAACCTGAGCCCTATGGTCTTTCAAGTGAAGAGGAAATTGAATATGTTCAAGGTGAAAATGTAGAACATGATATTGAAATTGGGAATGAAAATGTTCAAATTGATACTGAAAAATTTCAAGGTGAAAATGTTGGAATTGAAGATGTTGAACATGATATTGAAATTGGGAATGAAAATTTTGAAATTGATAATGAAAATGTTGGAATTGAAATTGATAATGAAAATGTTGAACATGATATTGAAATTGGGAATGAAAATATTGAAATTGATAATGAAAATGTTGGAATTGAAGATGTTGAACATGATATTGAAATTGGGAATGAAATTGTTCAAATTGATATTGAAAATGTTCAAGGTGAAAATCTTGGAAATGAAGATGTTGAACATAATATTGAAGCAAGTGTAAATTATGTTTCACCAGATTACACGAGAAATGAAGAACCTTGTGTGGAAGAAAGAGGTATTCCAATTTCAAGACCTGCAAGGACCCCTAAATGGTTAGTTGAAATTGATGATAACATTATAAACAATTTTGAAGGCAAGAGGTCAACACGAACTATTCGGTTGTGGGATAGAATACTTTTCAACCAATATTTTAGCAATAAGACATTGACCGAGCAATGCCAACGTTTGGTAAAATTGCTAAAGATGCAAAAGATGAGACCTTTGCTAGCCAAATTGAAGATTCGTCTGAACAAGAGGACCGAAAAAAATTCTATTATTGTCAAAAATATTTTTAATGCTCTCAAGTCTATTGGAAAAAATAACAAGGAAAAAGATAAGAGAGCTGCTCGGAGAGTCATTACCACCGCCCTAGTAAGCCATCAATTGAAAAAGGCTCGCTTTATGAGACAAAATTGTATTGATTTTGACTTAAATCATAAAACTTTGGATAGAGCACTTGCAAGAAGAGAAAGAATAGATGATCCTCTTCAAAATGATACATGGGCTTTTGCTGGAAGGCTTACACGTGTTGATAAGAAGCTAACCAATAATGTAAAGCAGACAATTCAACAATTTTGGCATGATAACTCTAGAGTATCACCCAATGCAAAGGATGTTTTAAAGTTAAGAATTGGTAGTCGAGACCGTACACCGCATCCTAAACATTTCTTGGAATCAAGCCAAACAATGTTGTTCAAAAAATTTAATCAAACACATCCAAATATGGAAATCTCACAAAGAACTTTTGAATGTTTGAATCCATTCTATTGTGTGCCTCTTAAGATTTGTAATACTTGTTGCAAATACCATGTGGAGTTTTCAATGTACCATGAACTATTATGCTATATCTGTTCTACTTTGCATACTAATGAAATGTTGCAGGAGTGTGGTGCAATGCATCTTCTGAAATCATCAAGGGACTTGCTAGATCTATTTTTATGTTCTAGGGATGATGGTTCCTTTTTCTATAGAAATGATTGTTTAAATGAGAAGTGCTCACAATGTGGTGGCTTGTCAAAGTTTGTTCAATGTTTTCATGAGGGTTCGAAACATGAATTTTGAAAGAATCTTGTTGAGAAAAAGAGATATGAGATAGTCAAATATACTTTGCAGAGTGGAGGTGAAGGTTCTAGATGCGAGTTGGTTACAAAAGAATGTAGTGTTGCTGTTTTTATTTCAGATTTTAAGGACAATCTTTTCTACAAATATGCAAGGCATAGTCATAGGTCTCAGTGGTTGGATCAACAATTCAGGATATGTAAGGACTCTTTTCCAATTGGAACTATTATATTAGTGGTTGATTTTGCTGAAAACTACACATTGCAACCACAAAATGAGGTACAATCTTAGTATTACAATTCCATTCAGATTGTTATTTTTGTCCACATAACGTTTAGACATGCCCTTGATAGTACAGAGGAGGATCGAAAGATAATCAGAGACTATCATTTTTATATGAGTGATGATAGATCTCACTCGTCTGAGTATGTCTAACATTGTTTCGAGAATTTTTTTGAGTTCTTGCAGGAGCATGATATAGCACAGGGCCGACATCTCATTTGGTCAGATAACTGTACAGGTTAATTCAAGAATGCTTGTATGTTTTATTGGTTGAGTAGAATGCATGTAGAGAGGGGTGTACCTAATATTTGGAGTTTTTTTGAAGTTGGGCATGGAAAAGGGGAGCATGATGGAGCCGGTGCATGTGTAAAAAGAGCTTTAGTTAAGGAGCAATTGAAGATTTCAGGAGCAAAATTTAGTGATGCACGTTCTATTGTTGATTGGTGTAGTTCAGCATTGGCACAGGGAGGGACACTTGATTCAACAGTGCATAGATTCTTTTGGTTGGTTGAGGAGGGTACAATGGGAGGCAGATTGGATTGTCATACAATCAAAGATTCTTCAAAGATGCATTCGTTTCAAAGCTCAGATGCAAGCACATGGACCATTTGGACACGATAGTTGGCTTGTTTTCGTCAAAGTTGTATTCAGTGTGAGTGGGATCAATGCGAGTCAAGTGAGTGGGTGGATACATGGGTTCCACAGTATCTAAATCCTTTATCTCAAACTATATCCATGACAAATTACACAATGGAAAGTTCACTTGATTACGACCGACTTTGAGATCTACTACATCCAGGACATGTTTTTGCAGTTGTTGCACCGCAGGGGAATGAAGAGAGATCAAAATATTGGTTGGCTCGATGTGTGCAGGTAAAGCACAAGCTAACACAATCGATAGAAGATGATGATGGGTTCGTGTATCCTACAAGTTCAATTGTGGTTGCAGGAACTTGGTTGTGAACATACATGATTAGAAAGAATGGCATACCTACATTTGAATACTACGAGAAACACAAAACCATTCTCATGTATTCACACCTTGTTATAGCAAAAAATGTTAAGTTGTTGAAGCATCATGCCAAACCAAAGAAAAAACAACTATGGACACTTAGTAATGCTGATCATGAAGCAATATTGGATACTCTCAAGCAAAGAGATGACCCTTCAGGCACACTTGAATAGCATATTCAAGAATGGAAAGTACAATTCTTAAGCCTCTTTTTTGTTGTGACAATATAGATATATCATTTGACAAATTTTGTGATATTCTTGGCATGATTGATCATGGACCTTCTGCAACAATAGCCAACTCTGATCCTTTCAAAGAAGTATGTGACATATTACTTTAATATAGATTGGTTATTCAAAGCATCTTTTATAGTTTGCATTACCAATTCATCATCATTCAGTATGTTTAGATTAATATGGATTTGTTAGTCTAAGCATATTTTTTGTTGTTACAATATAGATTTATCATTTGAAAATTTTTAAGATATTCCTGGCATGATTGCTCATGGACCTGCTGTAACACTAGGCAACTCTGATCCTTTCAGAGAGGTATGTGACAAATTACAATAATATCGATTGGTTATTCTAAGCATATTTTCTATTGTATGTAGTTTAACTACTACCTTGATGGTTTTTATAGGTGCTTGTCACTTGAAAATGACAACATACTACTCTTGTGGAAGATTGTGTCTTGAATGCCTCAAATAGGAAAATTTTGTAAAAATTGAATTTTGAAATGTGAAACAATGTAAAAAGGTCATAAATGTGTATAGGCATAATCTATATCCAGTGATGTTTTTTGAAATATAGTTCAAATGTCTACCATTACTTAATCAAGCTACAACCAGAGGTTTTCTTCCTGGTTCTTTCCTGTTGGTATGCTCGTTTGAACTAGGTTTTGTAATATCTCCTATTTATATATAACAAATTACAACGGCTTGCCACTTTTTCAAAAAACAAAAAAGTAAAAAATTCATTGTGAATTTCATTTTCCATGTAATTGATTCAAGTTGATTGGGCAAGAGCTAGGACTTGCAGAATCTTGATCTAACCTTAAATATTTCTGCCCCCACATTTCATTGACATTAGCACTTTGGACTCTTAAGGGAAAACGCCACTCCGATGTAGCTCGGAGCAATTCGACGTATTTGGGTGCAAGAGAGAACCATACATAGTGTAAACGTACCCATCCGAATGTGTTGGAATAGTTCATTGGGTCGTATGAGTTTGAGAATGAAAGTTGCACCACTTTGCAACTTTTCCCTCAACTCAAAACTCATCACCATGGGAAAATGCCTTCGAGATAGAAAAAAAAAGAGAGGTTATTGTAGATGGTCTCAAGATGATCTCATATCCTCAGACGAAGAGTCTTTAAGCATCACCGTTTTCGAGAAATAGTCCATCAAAGTTTACTGCCTTTTAACACTTGAGACTCTTAAGGGAAAACGCCACTCCGATGTAGCTCGGAGCGATTCGACGCATTTGGGTGCAAAAGAGAACCATACCTAGCATAAATTTACCCATCCGGATGTGTTGGAATAGTTCATTTGGTTGTACGAGTTCAAGAATGAAAGTTGCACCACTTTGAAACTTTACACTGCTCGCATTTGGCAACTTTTCCCTCAACTGTAAACTCATCACCATAGGAAAACACCTTCGAGATAGAAAAAACTAAGAGAGATTATTGTAGATGGTCTCAACATGATCCCATATCCTCAGATGAAGATTCTGTAAGCATCACCATTTTTGAGAAATAGTCTGTCAATGTTTGTTGCCTTTTAGCACTTTGGACTCTTAAGGGAAAACGCCGCTCCGATGTAGCTAGGAGCGATTCGATGTATTTGGGTGCAAAAGAGAACCATACCTAGCATAAATGTACCCATCCAAATGTGTTGGAATAGTTCGTTGGGTCATACAAGTTTGAGAAAGAAAGTTGCACCACTTTGCAACTTTACATTGCTTGCATTTGGCAACTTTTCCCTCAACTGAAAACTCATCACCATGGGAAAAAACCTTTGAGATAGAAAAAACTGAGAGAGTTTATTTTATATGGTCTCAACACAATCCCATATCCTTAGACAAAGAGTCTGTAAGTATCACAGTTTCTGAGAAATAGTCCGTCAAAGTTTGCTGCCTTTTAACACTTTGGACTCTTAAGGGAAAACATCGCTCTGATGCAGCTAGGAGCGATTCAACGTATTTGGGTGCAAAAGAGAACCATACTTAGCATAAACGTACCCATCCAGATGTGTTGGAACAGTCCATTGGGTCGTACGAGTTTGAGAATGAAAGTTGCACCACTTTGCAACTTTACACTGCTTGCATTTGGCAAATTTTCCCTCAACTGCAAACTCATCACCACAGGAAAACTCCTTCGAGATAGAAAAAATTGAGAGAGGTTATTGTAGATGGTCTCAACATGATCCCATATCCTCAGATGAAGAGTTTGTAAGCATCACATTTTCTGATAAATAGTCCGTCAAAGTTTGCTACCTTTTAGCACTTTGGACTCATAGGGGAAAATGCCGCTCCAGTGTAGCTCGGAGCGATTCGACGTATTTGGGTGCAAAAGAGAACTATACCTAGCATAAACGTACCCATCCAGATGTATTGAAACAATCTATTGGGTTGTATGAGTTTGAGAATGAAAGTTGCACCACTTTGCAACTTTACACTGCTTGCATTTGGCAACTTTTCCCTCAACTGAAAAGTCAGCACCACGGGAAAATGCCTTTGAGATAGCAAAAACTGAGAGAGGTTATTATAGATGGTCTCAACACAATCCCATATCCTCAAACGAAGAGTCTATAAGCATCACGGTTTTTGAGAAATAGTCTGTCAAAGTTTGCTTCCTTTTAGCACTTTGGACTCTTAAGGGAAAACGCCGCTCCAATGCAGCTCGAAGTGATTCAACGTATTTGGGTGCAAGAGAGAACCATACCTAACATAAATTTACCCATCTAGACATGTTGGAACAGTCCATTGGGTCGTAGGAGTTTGAGATTTAGGGATGTCCTCTTCAGATCACTCTATTCTGAATAGGTTTGCAGAGCTACCAATGTTAAATCCAAGTTGATTGACTTTGAGCAAATCATATCCCAGTAAATGTGACAGAGGTCCCACTTCTTTTTGAATGCAGGAGCACCATCTAACCCTTTATCTCCATTCCTCTTGAAGCATCTTTTCTTTCCTCATTTTCCTTCCTTCTTCGAGGATTGAGCGGAAAGAACATGAATGTCTTCATTTGTAGGGCTTCGTCCAATACCTCTCGCAACCAACCTTGACTCCCCTTGAATACAGTAAGCCCTCAACCGATCAAACTTGGGAAGTTTCGATCTCATGTCGATTCCTTGAATGTAAGACTCCCAAGATGAAGGAAAACCATTAAGATCCAACATGGTTAAATCTTTGTCATCAACAATATGACCATTTCAACTTAAAGATCAGATAATACAAATGAAAGCACTCAAAAAATGAAACACATAAGACAATAAAAACAAAAAGAAATTTTCTTACAACTCAGGCCCAGGTCATGGATGAATTCGATACAATGAATAATAGCACCTCTCGTAGATGCAAAGATACAATTGAATATGCTTCTCCTTGAAATCAACCTACTACTGCAAGATAAAGCGCTGCTGCTCAAGTGCAAAAATTTGCTTGGATTGCAAATTATGCTAAATGAACTTGATTGAGGAAATGAACAAACATCATCTCATATTTATACAAAATAAGGTGACTCTTCAAGGAGGTCAGCCTCTCTTGAAAATAATATCAAGGAAGGTCGGTCATAGGGTAGGGTTGGATGGAACAATCACTATTTCATGCTTTGGATCTTGCTTGGGAAGATCCCTATGGTGTCAAACTCCACCACCTTAACCTATAGGACCTATTGCTTGTTTAGGTTCCCCTGGTTCACCTTTCCAACCCAGCTATCAAGACAAATCCTACCAACCAAGCCAACCTTGGTGCAATGCTTCAACTCTTCCTTAGCCCTTAATCTACCCTAAAGGCTAACATACTACAAGAACTAAAACTCATCTTTGCAGGGGTGTAGAGATGTTTCCAATAGCTTCAAAACATCCTCCTAGGGTTCTTGAAAGTCCACCAAACTCCATTTACAAGTCGCTTCCACCAAACCCCCATTTAGGGTTAAAAAGGCTACTAGCCCATGAGCCCAATTAGGTCTCCATCTCCGAGAGATCAGGCCTATTCTTCTAAGTTCTCCAAAGCACCACCAATATCTCTTTGAGGTTCTTCGTGCCTATGCCACCTCTCAAATATTTATGGAATCTTAAGTCTCCTTTGTCCGTACAGTTCCTCAAACTGGAAATGAGCAAGAACTTAGGTTATTTTAGATCTTTTTTGTCTTCTTTGCAAACTGATAAGAATTCCTCTCACCAAACGAGTTGATGGAGCTTCTTCCTTCTTTCTAAGCCTTGGTAAGGCATACACCTGACCTCTCCACACTGTGATTTTCTAGGAGATAGACACCCCTGCAAGTCAAGTGCTATGCACTTCTTGTCTTTCCTAGTCGGGCACTGTCAGGCTCACCTAGGAGAAGACTTCCACAGTGATACATTGACTCCTAACCCTATCCTATTTAAAGAAATGGAGCCTAGTCACAATTCCCAAAGTCCCGTACACTAAGTATAGTGGGAATGTGAACTAAACCTCCATTCTTCACAAACTGTCTGTCAGATCAGCAACTGCAAGAAACAAACTAACTATAAAGCAAAACTTGGAAATTGAACACACTAACTAAATAATGCCACACAAAGCTTCAAATACCACTACACTATATTCTACATCAACTCACACTGCCATGATCACTCCTGAACACACCAATTCAAAACAAAAACTCAGAAAATTACACAACCATATCACTGTCTTCACTTGTATTCATGAATTTTTAATAATGCAAAAGCTTCCCAACCTTACTTACAGGTTGAGGCACACCATATATAGGTTCTTCAATTCAGTTAAGCTTGGTCCTAACTATGCCATGGCCGCTTGTGTCTTCTAATAGGCCTTATTTGCAAAATTTTAGAGAATCTAACACCTAGGAAGGTCTACAAAGGTCTTAAATCATCCTTGTAGTCAAACCTCAACCTAACAAGTGGTCAACATGACCTTTACCAACACTATACATGTTCTCAAATGCCTCTAAGGCACAAACTCAAAGAAATAGGAAGAGATTGCTACATTTGGCCTAAACAAATTGCCAATTCATTACCTTCTAGTCAACTTTCCTAGATGAACTTTGGGGTGCTCCTGCACCAGTTGGCCTCATCCATTTAAATAAAATGAGTATAAATTAAATAGCCATAGGCTATCATTTAATTTAGTACAACTTAATGTGATTGCTATCATGTATGAAAAATGTGGTAGCATAGACAAGGCACTAGACTATTTGAAAAAAAACTTCAAAGAAATGTGGTCTCATAGAATTCAAAGACAAACAAATGCAATTGACAAATGCTCATATTTTTTAGTTATACAATGTGAAGTAATTGCATAACTGCTTAGGTTGACTTTGTAAGAACTATATTGTAATTTAAAAATTTTCATCTATGAACATCTAGTTGTTAGTTATGCAATGTGAATTAATGATTTGAGTTTGAAAGATGTGTAATGCAATGTAATCAGCGATATAAATATAAACTACATAATATAACCATTCAGTTTTAAGCTATTGTACATTGATATTTAACCATTGCTCAAGATAAAATTTTCAAAGAGTTTAATCATGCACATGAGGAATAAATTAAATTTTGATTGTCAACTTCTATATATCAAATCATCCAATAATCAAGTGTATGTCCATATACAAAAATGGCATCGATGCCAACTCAAACAAATTTTTACAAAATGTGGCGTATGCCATCTCAATATGTATTCAAAATTTACATGCCAAAATATCTATCTCATCCTAAACTACTGGTGGATCATCAAAATGGAGCCTCTTTGAAGCACTCATTGGCTTTGAAGGTAGATGCACAAGAAAAATTCAAACCACAATTGAGATTAGTTATACTATATAATTTAAAATCGAATAATTAACATCAAAATTGATATACATTGAATTTTAATTGAACTCTAAAATTAAAATCTTGATTAACTGAAATATACATCTCTTCAAAGGGTCAGGAGTCCTAGAATATACCAAATCAACTTTTGAAATTCCAATCTACATATGTGAACAAAAACATAAAATTGATCCAAGTTAGCATATGATTATTGGTAGTAAGAACTTATTTACCAAACACAAAATAAAATAAGCAGATGTACCCCTTTAGGTTGATCTTTTTCTTTATCTCCTTCAGGTGTTTCGACACCTCCTCTTTGAGGTGTTTCAACACCTACTCTTTGAGGTATTCCAATAACTACTCCTTTAGGTGGTGTGTCCCTTGTCAACATATCTGTAAAGCTCATAATTGCCTGTAAATAAAATTGACAAGTACATATGAAACTATCAATCTATGTCGATGTATGTATAATCAATATAAGATCTTAAAAATCTTAATTCAATCCAATTTGAGTTCAATTACCTTCCCCTTATCTAGATTTGTGCCTCCATACTTTGGACAAGGTTGCACCTCACTCACACTGGGTATTTCCTACAGAAGGAAAACAAGATAAACATATAAGCTATTATATAATTTCATTAATGACAATTCAAATGACAAGCAAGTATATAATATAAAATGTAAATGAGTGAGTGCGAAAATATATACTGTGTGTGTGTCCAAGCCAAATGAAATGGCCCTAAGGGTGCTATTAGTCATCTGTGTGAGCTTCTCCTCAGACATCAACTGTTAAATAGACCATGTAAATAAATATTAGTACTTGATACTATCTCTTATTAATATTCATTTATAAACAAATGCAAGTTATGAAATTACAACTAAAATCTTACCTGTGTCACTATTCCAGCATCTCCCTCTCTAGCAAGAGAGGACTCTGTAGGGTGCGCTTCACTCCCCTATGACTGATCTATAATGTCTACATCATGATGGAGGTCATAATTAGAAGTGTCCAAGGGATGCTCAGTGGGTTGTACAAGAGGACCTACACATATCTGGCGGAACATAGTGCAAGCATGTGGCACATAAATATGTGGACCTGAGGAGGATGATGCAACATCACTCGAGCTTTCACCAACATAACCAAAATGTGGCTGAGCTACTATAGAAGCATGAAAAACCAAATGACCACTCAAAGAGTGAATAGCCTGAATAGTCTGTGTGGATGCATCCTTGATAATCTTTGGATGATATATTGGAGGTGGCGGAGGAAGGGGAGGAAGGGGAACATTTTGGCACGGGACTACTCTAACTGCCCCTGGTCTATCTTGGGGCATACCTCCACCGACGCCTTGGAAGGGTTTAATGTCAAAGTAATTGACATGATGCCCTAACACAAACTCAACATATAATTTTTAAATATAGTAAAATGGTATGTCGAAATTATTTTTCGGTGGTTTATCAAAAACCATACACCAACGATCCCAAAAGTTAGCTACAATGTCCCTATGCATGCACCATTTTATGGAAAGTTTTGTTTTATTAACATTCATTGGCAAACTGGTGCAGGGGTTAATGAATAAAGAGGCTATTTGGGCTCTGGTTATTTGGAGATCTTTCACATCATCGTAAGAAAATCCACATCGATAATACTCCCTCATGTCTTCTCGCCATGAATAAAAGGAGTTATGTTGGGTGGAGAGGGTTTCTATATTTTTAATTATTTCTTTCAATGTGTTTGTCATATCTCTCAATCGAGGCATTGTCTGATAAATTTCACAAATGCCCCTCAATTGCCCCAATTTTTCACCAATTAAGTCTTCAATTGGTGGCTGCGGAGGTGGTGGATCATTTGGCTGTGGAGGTGGTGGAGCATTTGGCATTTGTGGATTTACATTCACAGCCATAATACCTGATTAAAGTTAAAAAACAATTAAACTAATTGAAATTACACAATATAAATGAAATTATTGTAAAAAAACCCTAGTTTTTAATAAAAATCCAAAAAAAACCATACTTTTTCACAAAAATCAATAACAAACTCTTATTTTTGATAAAAATACATCAACAACACTAATTTTTAATCAAGATCCATTTCAAAACATTAAGTTTTAATAAAAAATCAATGTAAACTCTAGTTTTTTTTTAAAATCAATAGAAAACCATATTTTTGAATTTTTTTTAATAAAACCTACTTAAACTTAACAAAATCTATTGAAAAATCGATTACAAGATCGAAAAAACCAAATACATACCTTTCAAATCAGATATCAGATTTGGGTTTCTCCTCTTGTGCCCACGTCAAACTGTGAGAAATGAAATTAAAGAGTGGGTTGTTTTTTAATATACAGTTTCCAGAAATCAGATATCCGATTTGTGGAAAATACCTTTGGTTTTTGGTTCGGGTAGAAGTACTGTCACCTGAACCTAGAAAAGTCAACTAGGCCATTTCCACGTTTTTGAGCCGATTCAAAACGTGATCTTTTCTCATTACCACTTTTTGGCCCATCATGATCCTACACATACCCATTATATGTACATATTTATTATGCTTGTATGTATTCATTTATGTATGTCTTTAGACAGAGGGAAAATTTAGAGAGAGAGATTCTAGAGAGATGGAGAGGAGGTGGAAGTGAGATTTTAAGAGATAGGGAGTGGGAGAGAAGGGGTTGGAGTGAGGGGGGCTTAGCTAGGTAGGGTGGGAGGGATAGTGGGAGGGAGAGAGAGAGGGGGGGGGTGGGAGGGATAGAGGAGAGAGGGAGAGAGAGAGGAGGGGGGGATATATGAAGAGAAAGAGAGAGTTATGTAGGTAAGGTGCCAAAGGGATAGACTTGAGAGTGTGAGGGGGGGTGAGAGGGAGAGAATTGAGAGATAGGTAGTGAGAGGGAGTGTGAGAGAGATGGAGTGGAGAGAGAGAGAGAGAGTGTGAGAGAGATGGATTGGGAGAGAGAGGGAGTGAGACAGAGAGGGAGTGTGAGTGACAGACCTGAGAGAGGGAGAGGGTGTGGGAGGGAGTGACCTGATAGAGGTAGAGAAAGAGGGGGGTGGAGTGAGAGGGACTTATCTAGGTAGGGTTGAAGGGATAGATAGAGAGAGGGGAGAGAGAAAAAGACAGAGTTACCTAGGTAGGTTGCTAGAGGGAGATACCTGAGAGAGAGAGGGGGTGGGAAGGAGAGACATGAGAGGGAGGGAGAGAGAGGTAGTGGGAGAGAGTTGGATGGAGTGGGAGGGACATAAAGAGAGATTGATAGAGGGAGCGAGAGAGGGTGGTAGGGATTGATTGAACGAGAGGTATGCAGAAAGAGGGAGACTGTGGATAGAGACAATTAGAGAGGGTAGGAGGGAGGGAAGGAGGGAGAGGTGAGATGTATAGATAGCCAAAAAGTGATAGGGGTTGAGGATATATGGTTGAGGGATTAGGATGGAGGACCTATAGGGTTGATGTTTTCTAAGGTATTAGGGTTTAATGGTTGAGGGTTGAGGGAATAGGGTCGATGGTAGAGGGTATTTTATTGAGGGTATAGGGTAGAAGGTTTAAGGGTTTAGGGTTGAAGGGTTTGGGGTTAAGGGTTTAGGGTTAATGTTTTACTTGGTTGAGGGTAGAGGGTTTAGGATATAGGTTTGAGGGTATATGGTTGAAGGATTAGGTTCAGGGTCCAATGTAAGGGGTAGAGGGTTTAGGGTTTAAGGATTGAGGGTTGAGGGATTAAGGGTTGAGGGTTGAGAATTGAGGATTGAGCATTTAATGTATAGGGTAAAGGGTAGAGGGTTTAAGGTATAGGGTCAAGGGATTAGGGTTGAGGATCCAATATATAAGGTAGAGGTTATAGGGGTTTAGAGATTAAGGGTTGAGGGTTTAGGGATTAGGATAGTTTTCTTGGATTTCACGGTATAAGGGTTGAGAGATTAGGGTTTAGGGTAGAGAGTACTGGGTTGAGGGTAGAGGGTAGAGGGTAAAGGGTAGAGGGCTTAACAGTTTAGGGTTTAAGGGGTTAGGAATGAGGGTGGAGGGTTTAGGGTTGAGTGTTTAAGGTATTAAGGGTTGAGGTTTTAAGAGTCAAGAGGGTTGAGGGATTAGGGTAGAGAGTTTACTAAGTGGGTTTAAGGGTTGTGGGATTAGGGTTGAGGGTAGAGGGTAGAGGGTAAAGGATTGACAATAGAGGACAGAAGGTTTACGGGATAGGGTTTAAGGGTTTAGGGTTTAGGGATGAGGGATTAATAGGTTATAGGGTAAAGGTTATAGGGGTTGAGGGATTCAGAAGGTATAGGGGTTAAGGGATTAAAGTTTAAGGGTTGAGGGTTGAGGGTTGAGGGATTAAGAGGGTACAGAGGTTGAGGGATTAGGGTTTAAGGGATTAGGGTAGTTTTCTTGGATTTCATGGTATAAGGGTTGAGAGATTAGGGTGTAGGGTAGAGAGTATTGGGTTGAGGGTAGAGGGTAGAGGGTTTAACAGTTTAGGGTTTAAGGGGTTAGGAATGAGGGTGGAGGGTTTAGGGTTGAGTGTTTAAGGGTTTAAGGGTTGAGGTTTTAAGATTCAAGAGGGTTGAGGGATTAGGGTAGAGAGTTTACTAAGTGGGTTTAAGGTTTGGGGGATTAGGGTTGAGGGTAGAGGGTAGAGGATTGACAATAGACGACAAAGGGTTTATGGGATAGGGTCTAAGGGTTTAGGGTTTAGGGATTAGGGATTAATAGGTTATAGGGTAGAGGTTATAGGGGTTGAGGGATTAGAGTTTAAAGGCTGATGGTTGAGGGATTCAGAGGGTATAGGGGTTAAGGGATTAAAGTTTAAGGGTTGAGGGTTGAGGGTTGAGGTATTAAGAGGATATAGGGGTTGAGGGATTAGGGTTTAAGGGTTGAGGGTTGAGGGTTCAAGGATTAAGAGGGTATAGGGGTAGAGGGATTAGGGTTGAAGGGTTGAGGGTTTAGGGTTCATAGATTAAGATGGTATAGGGGTTGAGGGATTAGGGTTTAAGAGTTGAGGGTTCAAGGATTAAGAGGCTATAGGAGTTGAAGGATTAGGGTTTAAGGGTTGAGGGTTGAGGGTTCAAGGATTAAGAGGGTAGAGGGGTAGATGGATTAGGGTTGAAGGGTTGAGGGTTGAGGGTTAAGGGATTAAAAGGGTATAGGGGTTGAAGGATTAGGGTTTAAAGGTTGAGGGTTGAGGGATTACGAGGGTATAGGGGTTTAGGGATTAAGGTTTAAGGGTTAAGGGTTCAAATATTAAGAGGGTATAGGGGTAGAGAGATTAGGGCTGAAGGGTTTCCGGTTCAGGGTTCAGGGATTAAGAGGGTATAGGGGTAGAGGGATTAGGGTTGAAGGGTTTAGGGTTCAGGGTTCAGGGATTAAGAGCATATAGGGGTAGAGGGATTAGGGTTGAAGGGTTACGGGTTGAGGGTTGAGGGATTAAGAGTGTATAGGGGTTCAGGGATTAGGGTTCAAGGGTTAAGGGTTGAGCGATTAAGAGGGTATAGTGGTTGAGGGATTAGGATTTAAGGGTTGAGGGTTGAGGGTTCAAGGATTAAGATGGTATAGTGGTAGAGGGATTAGGGTTGAAGGGTTGAGGGTTGAGAGTTGAGGGATTAGGAGGGTATAGGGGTGGAGAAATTAGGGTTGAAGGGTTGAGGGTATAGGGTTGAGGGATTAAGAGGGTATAGTGGTTGAGGGATTAGGGTTGAAGGGTTGAGGGTTGACGGTTCAAGGATTAAGAGGGTATAGGGGTAGATGGATTAGGGTATAAGGGTTGAGGGTTGAGGGTTCAATGATTAAGAGGGTATAGGGGTAGAGGGATAAGGGTTGAAGGGTTTAGGGTTTAGGGTTCAATGATTAAGAGGGTATAGGGGTTGAGGGATTAGGGTTTAAGGGTTGAGGGTTCAAGGACTAAGAGGGTATAGGGGTAGAGGGATTAGGGTTGAAGGGTTGAGGGTTCAACGATGAAGAGGGTATAGGGGTAGAGCGATTAGGGTTGAAGGGTTGCGGGTTCAGGGTTCAGGGATTAAGAGGGTATAGGGGTTGAGGGATTAGGGTTTAACAGTTGAGGGTTTAGGGATTAAGAGGGTATAGGGGTTGAGGGATTAGGGTTTAAGGGTTGAGGGTTCAAGAATTAAGAGGGTATAAGGGTAGAGGGATTAGGGTTGAAGGGTTCAGGGTTTAGGGTTTAGGGATTAAGAGGGTATAAGGGTTGAGGGATTAGGGTTTAAGGGTTCAGGGTTGAGGGATTAAGAGGGTATAGGGTTTAAGGGTTGAGGGTTGAGGGTTCAAGGATTAAGAGGGTATAGGGGTAGAGGTATTAGGGTTGAAGGGTTCAGGGTTCATGGTTCAAGAATTAAGAGGGTATAGAGGTAGAGGGATTAGGGTTGAAGGGTTCAGGATTCAGGGTTCAGGGATTAAGAGGGTATAGGGGTTGAGGGATTAGGGTTTAAGGGTTGAGGGTTGAGGGTTCAAGGATTAAGAGGGTATAGGGGTAGAGGGATTAGGGTTGAAAGGTTGAGGGTTTAGGGTTAAGGGATTAAGAGGGTATAGGGGTTGAGGGTTTAGGGTTTAAGGGTTGAGGGTTGAGGGATTAAGAGGGTATAAGGATTTAGGGATTAGGGTTTAAGGGTTGAGGGTTGAGGGTTCAAGGATTAAGAGGGTATTGGGGTAGAGTGATTAGGGTTGAAGGGTGTAGGGTTGAGGGTTCAGGGATTAAGAGGGTATAGGGGTAGAGGGATTAGGGTTTAAGGGTTGAGGGTTAAGGAATTAAGAGGGTATAGGGGTTAAGGGATTAGTGTTTAATGGTTGAGCGTTGAAGGATTAAGAGGGTATAGGGGTAGAGGGATTAGGATTGAAGGGTTGAGGGTTAAGGGTTTAGGGATTATGAGGGTATAAAGGTTGAGGGATTAGGGTTTAAGGGTTGAGGGTTCAAGGATTAAGAGGGTATAGGGGTACAAGGATTAGGGTTGACCGGTTGAGGGTTCAAGGATTAAGAGGGTATAGGGGTAGAGGGATTAGGGTTGAAGTGTTGAGGGTTGAGGGATTAAGAGGGTATAGGGGTTCAGGGATTAGGGTTTAAGGGTTGAGGGTTGAGGAATTAAGAGGGTATAATGGTTGAGGGATTAGGGTTTAAGGTTTGAGCATTGAGGGTTTAAGCATTAACACGGTATAGGGGTAGAGGGATTAGGGTTGAAGGGTTCAGGGTTTAGGGTTTAGGGATTAAGAGGGTATAGGGGTAGAGGGATTAGGGTTTAAGGGTTGAGGGTTGAGGGTTCAAGGATTAAGAGGGTATAGGGGTAGATGGATTAGGGTTGAAGGGTTGAGGGTTAGGGGTTTAGGGATTAAGAGGGTATAGGGGTAGATGGATTAGGGTTGAAGGGTTCAAGGTTTAGGGTTCAAGGATTAAGACAGTATAGGGGTAGAGGGATTAAGAGGGTATAGGGGTTGAGGGATTAGGGTTTAAGGGTTGAGGGTTCAAGGATTAAGAGGGTATAGGGGTAGAGGGATTAGGGTTGAAGGGTTGAGGGTTCAAGTATTAAGAGTGTATAGGGGTAGAGGTATTAGAGTTGAAGGGTTGAGGGTTGAGGTATCAAGAGGGTATAGGGGTTCAGGGATTAGGGTTTAAGGGTTGAGGGTTGAGGGATTAAGAGGGTATAGTGGTAGAGGGATTAGGATTTATGGGTTTAGGGTTGAGGGTTCAAGGATTAGAAGGGTATAGGGGTAGAGGGATTAGTGTTTAAGGTTTGAGGGTTGAGGGTTGAGGGTTGAGGGATTAAGATTGTATAGGGGTAGATGGATTAGGGTTGAAGGGTTCAGGGTTCAGGGTTCAGAGATTAAGAGGGTTTAGGGGTAGAGGGATTAGGGTTGAAGGGTTGAGGGTTCAGGGATTAAGAGGGTATAGGGTTTGAGTGATTAGGGTTGAACAGTTGAGGGTTCAATAATTAAGAGGGTATAGGGGTGGAGGGATTAGGGTTGAAGGGTTGAGGGTTGAGGGTTCAAGGATTAAGAGGGTATAGGGGTTGAGGGATTAGGGTTTAAGGGTTGAAGGTTGAGGGTTCAAGAGGGTATAGGGGTTCAGGGATTAGGGTTTAAGGGTTGAGGGTTTAGGTATTAATAGGGTATAGTGGTTTAGGGTCCATCTCTCCTGCTATATTTTTCTCCCCCTCTCCCTCTCCATCCCTCTCTCCCTCTTTCTCTCCCACTATCTCTTTCTCCCCCTCTCCCTCTCGCTCCCTCTCTCCATCTTTCTTTCCCTCTCCCTCCCTCTCTCCCTCTTTCTCTCCCACTCTCTCTTTCTCCTCCTATCCATCTCCCTCCCTCTCTCCATCTTTCTCTCCCACTCCCTCTCCCTCCCTCTCTCCCTCTTTCTCTCCCACGCTCTTTTTCTCCCCCTCTCCCTCTCCCTCCCTCTTTCCATATTTCTCTCCCACTCCCTCTCTCGCCGTCTCTCCATTTTTCTCTCCCACTCTCTCTTTCTCCAACTCTCCCCCTCTCTCCCTCCCTATCTTTGTCCATGTCTCCCACTTTCTATTTCTAACCCTTTGCCTCTCCCTCCATCTCCTCCCATCTCTCTCTCTCCTCTCTCTATCCTTCTCTCTCTCTCATCTCTCCCCCACTATCTCTTTCTCCCCTCTTCCTCTCCCTCCCTCTCTCCTCTTTCTCTCCCACTCTCTCTTTCTCCCCCTCTCCCCTCTCCCTCCCTCTCTCCATCTTTCTCTCCCACTCCCTCTCCCTCCCTCTCTCCCTTTTTCTCTCCCACTCTCCCCCTCTCTCCCTCCCTATCTATCTCCATGTCTCCCACTTTCTATTTCTAACCCTTTGCCTCTCCCTCCCTCTCTCCCTCTCCCTCTCCCTCTCCCTCTCCCTCTCCCTCCATATCTCTCCCTCTCTCTCCCACTCTCTCTCTACCTCTCTCTCCCACTCTCTCTCTACCTCTCTCTCCTTCTCTCTCACACACACACTCACCTCTATCTCCTCTACTATAAGTGTGCAGGGGACACCTATAGAATTAGGATAGAGGGTAAAGACAAAGAGGGAGAATAGAAATATACTAAGAAAACCATATTTCACACAATGCGCTCATGTTATAACGTGAGTGCATGTTGTACTCCACTAAAATGGTAAAAAACTCTATATACCCATGATTTCAAGGCACACAGTCTGCATATTCCCCTAGTTTTGCATGTGCTCTGACAAAAAGTGACTTTTTGATGATGTTTTGAAGTGTGCAAGCATGTTTTTTTATATTCCATCACCTTTTACATGATCTTTCTACCACCTTTTCATGAAATAGCAGATTTTCCATGTTGAAAGACATATAATATAAATTGAAGTTTGAATTCCATTGAAAAATGATATACAATTGAAGTTTGGAGGGGAACAAGCTTTTGAACAAGTCAAATTGTTGTAGAGTTTGAAGAAAGAAGAAGCTAAGGCTACATAATTGGGTTGAACTCCTCCATTTGCAAGTTTGGTTTTTTAGGTATGTGGAAGTCTTTAGAAATTTTCTTTCATTCTACTATGGCTTGCTTTCAATTTTGTTTTTCATTATAACCTTAGGTTGTCAATGCACATTTTAAATTACCATTATATACACAATTATATACACTTGCCAATTACTATTTTACACTTGATGCAAAACATCTAGCAGGATCCACAAATCATCAAGGGTAATTCTAATCCTAAATTAAATTGAATAAGATCAACAAACAAACTCGAACATCTTTTCATCAAAACATTAGAACTTGGTTTCAACTCTTTTTCAGACTCAAAAAAGTAGATTAACCATCATAAAATTGATTGTAACATAGCATAAAGTTGATTAGAAACTCAGAACCATTCACCAAAATTCATCCTTTAATACAACTCGAAGCCTCTCCCATTCCTCCGAATGGTCCAAACACCTTCCAATACCTCTACACAAAATGATGCAATACAAAGGAAGAAATCAACACCTTTCTTGACACACTTATTCAACTATATTTCCCTTCACAAAACATTTGATTCGTATACTCAAATTAGCATTAATTTTTCCCAATTCCTTTAAAGGACCTTCAAAACACCTTGAAAATCTTGAAAATAATTGATTACAATCAACTAGGTTCCTCAAAACATCAACCAATGGTTATTTCATTCACAGGTTGTCTTAAATCTTCCATAATGGCGCCATTGTTTGAGTTAGTACAACAAAAATGAAACCTTTTAGAAGTCTTCCCTTCCACACAAACTTAGTTCCTTTGTTCACTATCCACATTACTTGTAACCAAGCATCTACAAACTATCACATGTATCTCCCAAACCATGCACACACTTCAAACTGTGATACTCATTTTTGATGCAGAGTTAGAGGGCCCAAAACCATTGAAGATGCTAAATTTCCTTCAAGAGGCATCTAACAAGATTAAAAAGGCCTAATGGACCAATATCAACACTCCTCCAAGCTGGAAAACAAACATAAACACTGTGTCCCACATTCCACCAATGGAATCTAGTTATTGTGTAAAACTAGTTTTTAGCCCTTAACTCCAAAAATTTCCAAAACACTAGGAAAATAAAAGAATGATTCTATCACCCATTTCAGATTTGCAATACATACCTTAACCCATCACATGACTCCTTTGGGATAACTTTAAGAAAACTGACCTTTTCACTATTTTAGGCCTCCAAGTATGCCAATTTTACAAAGGAACTACCCTTAGATCCTCACACCAAACTTCCAAACCCAAAAATAGTATTTAATTAGGTCTCAAAACAATATATTTTCTAGGTCTTAGGACCTTACCCACTCAACTAGGCTTCCAACACGAAAACCCCAATTTTTCAATGCAAAGAGGGAGGGTTTATATAAACTCCTATACCCGGGCCTTCCCAGACCATTCAAAATCATAAAAAATCTTCCAAATACCTTGCAAAAGGTAAAAAGTTCATTACATAGATCACTCCTTGGTTCCTCAAGTTCTCATGGAAAAGTGTGTGCTTTAGCCTAAGAACCCCATCCTATTGTCATTAGTTTCATTCCAAGGAATGTTAAACAATAAAAGACCCTAATATAACAATGTACATGCCATCCCACCAAGAAAAAAATTATAACAGTAGGTGGGATGGTCATTTCATAATTAAATCCTACTCAAACCCTTGACTGGCTTGAAATGAGCAGTTTCAGAAAATTGTCAATTGCTCCCTTCAAACATACTATTAAGCCCTCAGAACTAATGCATTAGAGAGATAAGAAATGTGACTAAAATATTATATTATTTTTCTATCAAGGGGAGGTTGTATATATCCGTACAAGTGTAGGAAAGTGCAAAAAAACCTGTGAATTTCGTGAAAACAACATTTGTTTATCAACAAAATCGATTTCAAAATGAACAAAAATCCTCCCTTCAAGCCATTGGAGGTTGTTTAAATATTTTGCAATGACAGAAAACTCCCCAAAATTACTATAACTAAAAAACAGCCATCTTTTAAAGCTCATATAACCGGTACATGGAAAATGTCTTTAGTGACCCTCTTACAACATGAAGATACCCAAAATTGAATCAAATTTCAAAATGGAAGCATAGATTGTCAAGGTGATCCTACACCACAAACTTATCAAACACTCACAATTCCATTCACTCATTAGTTTTCAGAATCACCATCATGGTTATTCACTTTTAGTTAGAAATGTGCTCTGGCCAACCTAGTGCTTCCATAGTTTATACACATTTGTCTACATGCTAGGTTAACTTTTGTACACAGTGATTGTAAGTATTATTTAAATGAAGCATTCAATGACATATATTTTTCAATTAACTTGAATGGATACATGTTTTAGGAACTAATATTCATCTCATTACCATGGTATAGATAAAATTATTTGCCATGCCGAAGAAAAAGATAAAGAGGAAACTAACAGACAAAGAGAATGAAACCTTGAAAGAAAAGGAGAGAGTTCGGGTAGTGTCGTATCGTGAAAAGAAGAAATTAGAAACGATTGATGAAAATAACCTGATTGTAGAGGAACCTCAATCATCAAAAAGAGAACAAGAATTGGTAGCACAACAAGCACGAATGTGAAAGCATCATCGTAAGACAAATTCAGATACCGTAGATGGAGATACACCCTCTATGACAAGTGAATGTGAAGGGACAACATTAAGCACAAGCGAATATGGAGGGACACCATCTAGCACAAGTGATATGGATGGACACCATCTACTGCAAGTGAATATGGAGGGACACCATGTACTGCAAATGAATATTGTTGGACACCATCCAACACATCTCAAGTTGAGAGTACATAATCATTCAAAATTGATGAAGAAGGTATGCCATCATCCCCATGTGAACCTCAAGGTATGTCTTCTTCTCCACCCTCGATTGAAGGTATGCAATCTATCCCACCTCAATTAAATATTGATGAAATTCCTAATGTTGAGATGTATGTACCTAGGAGAACACCACCAAGAATTTTGCATAGAAAGCCAAAATATTTGACTAATATTGATGATGAGATTTTGCAGCACATGGAAGGTAAGATTTCAGCACACACTTGTAGAAGATATGTTAATAATATTTAGGAACAATTATTTGAAAGGCTAAGTGAGACTACAAGATGTCAACTATTTTTTGAAATGATGCGGGGTATAAATTATAGGAACATCATGAAGACTCTTTGGTTGAGAACATCGAATGCATTGAGTGAAGACACTATTGTAAAGAATCTAATGGATGCTTATGAGAGTGTGGGTAAGACCTCACACTCAAAGGATAGTAATTTCATCTAATGTTTCATTACATAGACTTTGGTAAGCTGTCAAACAAAGAGATCTCATCTAATTAAAAAGACTGGTGGACAAACGGGAATTAGTAGAAATTTTTTATCAAGAGCCATTCAAAGGTGGCAAAGAATTGAGGGAAATGATACAAATGAATTATGGGCATTCTCGGGGAGACTGTCACAAAAAGATAAAGAATTTTCTGAAGCCTTGAGAACACTAATTGAAGAGTATTGGAAGAATAACACAAGGCCATCTCTGAATCAAAGGGATGTGGTAAGAAGGAGAATCGGTAGTCAGAATCGTGAGCCACATCCAAAGCATTTTTTGGATGACTCAAACCCAATTTTTTTCGGAAAAATATGAAAACGATTACCCTCAAATTAGTATTTCTCAAATATTTTTTGATTTTCTTAAACCTTTTTAAGTCAAGATAAATCACACACGCACTACTTGTTATTGTAGACCGCATATTGAATTTTCTAACCATTATGATGTTTATCGTTCTATATGTTTAGATTTGCATACTAACGATGTTTTGCAGGATTGTGGCATAGAAGCCCCACCAAAATCTTCAAGAGAGTTCTTATCAAAAAAATTATGTGAAATAGAGGATGGCTAGATATTCTATAGGACAACATGCTTGGATTGTTCATGTGAGCATTGCGGTGGCTTCCAGCATATGCCAGTATGTCAACATATGGAAAGCACAGATGAGGTGGGACAAAAACTAGTAGATTTCGGGAAGTATAAAACAGTGGCATATGCTACAAAAGAAAGGTCTCAAGAAAAAGGTGTGATTTGGTTATTGAGAAGATTCCAGTGTACCAATTTATGACCACATTTCATGATAGTATACTGTCTGAGTATGCAATGCATACCCATAGAGCCCGATGGCTGGAAACGTAGTTCAAGCTATGCAAGGACACCTTTCCAATTGGAAGCATAGTATCTGTGGTTGAATTTGTAGAGAACTACACTCTATAGCCACAACATGAGGTGTAGTCACAGTATTACAACTCCACACAAGTTTCAATATCTATGCATATAGCATTCATTCATGCATCTGATAGTACAGATGAGCAAAGGAAGGTATTGAGGGAGTACCACTTTTACATTAGTGATGAGCGAACACATTCTCCAGAGTTCATGCAAGGTTGCTTCTAGATGTTCTACACTGGTTTGGATTAGAGGGGCATAGAATACGATCAACATATAATATGTTTTGATAATTGTGCAATACAGTTTAAGAACTCGTGCATGTTCTACTGGTTGTGCAGGATGCATGTCATTACAGGTGTTCAACATATGTGGAACTTTTGTGAGGCCAGACATTGAAAGGGGGAGCGTGATGGTGCAAGAGCATGCATGAAAAGAGAATTAGCACGAGAAGAGTTAAAGTATAATGATAGTGCAAAGTTGACAGATGCAAAATCAATCATCGAGTGGTGTGATGCTTTGATGGGTCCAGGTAATCAAGGTACATCTTCAGTTCATAGAATTTTTTGGTTGATGGATGATACTAAAATTGCACCATATGAAGACTGTTGTACACTAACAAGATCAAGTGAGGTACACTCTTTCCTTAGCTCAAATGCAGGTTCATTGAGTATCGATACACAAAATATGGCATCTTTTGTTCTTCATGTACAATGCAAGCCTGGAATGATTGTGAGTCAGGGGAGTGGGTTGAAAAATGGTTCACAAGTTATCTTAGCCCACTTCAAATGTATCACCCTTCGACAGTATTGGAACTGACATAGATGGAATCATCGGTCGAATTTGACCACATATCAGATCTAGTTCATCCAAGTGATATATCTACTTTCTTAGTTGTTGAAATTCCATATCATTAACTTACTTTTTACTATATTCATAATGTTGACAAATTTCAAGAGTTTTTTTGCACATATCAATGTAGGGCATGTTTATGTAGTTATTGCAAATGAGGACAATGAAGAGGGAACATATATATGAGCCATCCAAGAGAATGTCAACCAGAAAAGAAATGCAACATCCTTATTTTGATGCTTGCATCCAACATCTATAAATTCCTTCCATCTATTTTTATTTCATTTCCATTTTGGATGTTCTTTATTTTTCTCTTTCACTTTGCATATTTGTAAGTAAACTACTAAAAATTGATTGATCTTTCATTGCAGAAAATATTGATTTAAGAGCCATCAAAGAGAATCTCAGCCAAAAAAGCAATGCGACATCCTTATTTTGATGATCTTTAAAAATTTCAATTTTGATTTCAAGCCATTATAAAAGAGCATGTGAAGCTTACCGAGGGAATCTCAAGTTACTCATTTGAAGTTAACGTCATAATGAGCACCTATGATGTAGACATTTAAAGATAATCTCAAATGTATGAGTGACATTGTAAAAGATCTGTGAGAATGAAGTGCCCGAGGCATTGTAATAAGATTTAATTAAATAATGATATATACTCAAATATTGTAAGGTATGAGTTCATGTTTGGTGTAGTAGCACCTTGTTCTGTAAATGCCTTGAATAGGAAAATCTGCAAACTTTGAATTTTGAAATGTAAACAATGTGAAAAAGGTCATATAAAGGTCATGTAAACAATTTGAAACTTTTTTTCTACAACTCATGTGACCAAGCAGAATATTCCAACATGTCCGAATAGGTATTTTTATGCTAGGAATGGTCCTCTTTTGCACCGAAACACATAGAATCGCTCTGAGCTATGTTCCACCGGATTGATCCCTTAAGGGTCCAAAGTGAAAAATGACTGCAAACTTCACCATGATATTACTTAGATACCATGACAATTAGAAACTTCTCATGTGATCCTACAAGATCACGCTGGACCCCTCTAGAAAAATTTCTCTTGGTTTTGGCTATCTCGGAGTGGTTTTCTCGTGGCGGCGGATTTTCACTTGATAGTAAAAATGTCAAATTCAAGATGTGCAAAGTTGCAAAGTGGTGCAACTTTCACTTTGCAACTCATATGACCAAACTAATTGTTCCAACGTGTCCGAATAGGTATTTTTATGCTAGGAATGGTCTTGTTTCTCACCAAAACACGTGGAATCACTCTGAGGTACATTCCACTGGATCAATCCCTGAAGGGTCCAAAGTGCAAAATGGTTGAAAAATTTAGCATGCTATTACTCAGATACCATGATTCTTAGAAAATTATCATCTGATCCTATAGGATCAAGTTGAGCCCCTCTACAAAAACCTTTCTCGATTTTCGCTATCTCAGAGTGGTTTTCCCATGGTGGTAGATTTTCACTTGATGGGAAAAACATCAAATTGAAGCAGTGCAAAGTTGCAAAGTGGTGCAAATTTTGATATACAACTTGTGTGACCAAGTGGACTATTGCAACACATCCGAATAGGTATTTTTACACTAGGGATTTTCCTCTTTTGCATCGAAACACATGGAATTTCTCTGAGCTATGTTCCACCAAGTCGATCCCTGAAGGGTCCAAAGTGTAAACTGGCTACAAAATTCAGCATGCTATTAATTAGATACCGTTACACTTAGAAACTTCTCATCTGATCCTACAGGAAGGCGTTGGGCCCCTCTAGAAAAAAATCTCTCATTTTTGGCTATCTTGGAGTGGTTTTCACGTGGCGATGGATTTTCACTTAATGGAAAAAGCATCAAATTGAAGCAGTGCAACTTTCGTTTTGCAACTTGTGTGACAAAGTGGACTGTTCCAAAATGTCTGAATAAGTATTTTTATGCTAGGCATGGTCCTCTTTCACACCGAAACATGTGGAATCACTCTAAACTATGTTCCACCAGATTGATCCCTAAAGAGTGGTGTAACTTTCATTCTGCAACTTGTGTAACTTTCGTTCTGGAAAGTGGTGTAACTTTCGTTCTACAACTTGTGTGACCAAGTGGACTATTCCAACACATCCAAATAGGTATGTTTATGCTATGCATGGTCATCTTTCACATTGAAACATGTGGAATCGCTCTAAGCTATGTTCCACCGGATTGATCCCTTAGGTTGGAGTCTAAAGTTACAAATTTATAAGTTGCTTAAAGCAACAAATTTGAAATGCAATGGTTACTTATTTTGAAAGTTGGTTTTTAGTTAGTTGAGGGCATGGATTAGTTAGAAAAGGGTGTAAAACACTATGTAAAGACTTGAGAGGCTCGAATGGAGGTTGTTGATGAACTTTTGGAGAGGATAAGATAAGAATTATTCACACTGTTCCCTATTTTTTAGATTGTTTATACAAACTTGTTGATCCCATACTTGGTACGACCTCTAGCTTCCTATACGGTCCTAAGGCTGACATGGATTGAAAAAGGGTTGAGTTCACAAGAACCCATTTCTCATGATAATGAATGGCCCACTTAACACTCATTGCATGTAGGTGATGCTCACAGAGGTGAGACACTAGGCCTTCTCAAGAGGTCACCCATCCCAGTACTACTCCAGCTCAAGCATTTAACCATGAAGTTTTTTCCCAAGGTTAAGCCCACTTGGCTTGCAACCCCATTTGAAAAACCTTCAGCAAGTGTTGTGCCTTATGAAAAATTCATTATAGGGCCCCTTTAGCTCATCAATTGATAAGTAGGAGGTATTTTCTGCAATGTGTCAAATTGTGATATTGCTATCAGGATTCAATTGTGTAGTTTTTGAGTATAAAAGAGAATAAGAAGGGAAGATTAGGGTAATAAATTTGCAGGCTTATTTTTATTTTTGAATTACCTAGTGTGGGATTGGTCTATATGAGAAAAAATTTATAATATGGGAGTATACGTTTCAAGCATATAATCCGGAAAGGACTCAAAGTTAGATGCATGATTACAAAGTATAGATTAGGAAAGGCATCCCAATTCTCAAGGCCTATATATCAATGATAGGAAGATTTATATTCAAAGCTAGCACATGATTTTAATTGATTAATTATAAACAACTATTATATTTATTTATCAAATTTCCATTATCCAATTAATATTTGAATTAGATTTCATATTCAGAATTTATTTTATTTATAATTTAGGGACTCTGTTATCTATCTTAATAATATTGGATGAAAACCTTTGTCAATCCAATAAGAAATAAATCAGAAATCTATTGATCTAGAGCTTGAGTCATTATAGTGGTATTAGAGCAAATGAACTTGCTAGCCTTTGGGTATTGCAAAAAGTTGACTTTCCATTGGAATCATGGCAACCGATGATAGTGGTTGGCATTACTCAAGAAGGATGAACATCTTAAAGACATTTGCAAAAATTGGGACAAGTAACCTTCTTGTGGACTTAGGGTTTCAATATTTGATCTACAACATGTTACATCATTTCTTCAGTAGGATCAAGAACACACATAATGAAGGTGTGTTTTCAGCCATGAAATATTATGGTTTGAACTATCTAGAAGAGTGATGTTTTATCTCGACCACCCATATCTATACCATGGTTTGTTTGGAAATAAGGATGGGTTCTCTCTTCATCGGCATATACATTATTCCTCGATGTTTTCACACTAGTGTTACAAGACTTGGACTCACCTCAGACTTGACAAGCCAATTTTTGACTTGGACTCAAGCTTGGAGCCCAGACTCGACAAATAGAAAAACCTAAGAAATTCAAAGATTTTTAAGGATTTAAAACTTGTTTTATGTACCCTTTAATAAATAAACCTTAAAGAAACAATAGCATCATCAAATAGAAATTACTATGATCCCATACACAAACATACATCAATAACATAAGTATAAGCATTGATAAAAGATATTTGTATTAACATAGAAATTACCTTGAATACACGTAACTCATAACTATTGAACCATCAAACTAGAATGCAAATATGGATAGGCATCCATAAAATATATTTGTATTAACCAAATATCCATGTAGGAATACATGAATATATGTCGATATAAGTATGAAATATATGTACAAAATAGCCATATAGGCTTACGAGAATGCCATATAGGCATACAATGTCAAATATGTCCAATAAAAAATATGTACAAAACTGCCATGTAGGCATACAACCAAGGACTCTAGAATCAAAAGTCATTGCTCTCCATGCCCTGAAAATAAAATCTTTCCCTCTCCTTTTCACTCGGATGGAGATAGTTCTATCACTCATTTTTGTTGTGCTCGTGGAGTGCTCTTGCTACTCCTCCTAGGGTTTAGTTCATGGTGAAGTTTTAACTATTACAATAAGAAGTAAAGACATGAATATATAGAAATTACATTATAAAAAATGATATATTTGACAAAATAATCACTTACAACCATCTCATGATCTCTCTCCATGAGGGAAATATTCTCATGCCCATGCTCAGGTGTGCTCAAGCCCTGTATACACCATACAAATAGAATTTAAACTACGTGAATCAATAATGGTTTAATTTTTCACTAACTAACATCTATAACAACAAATGTAAATTGAAATTTACTAATTTGCCTCATACCTCTTCTATTAGAGCGATTGAGGATCATATAGAAGATGTCACACCAATATCGATTACCCTCATCACATTCAGAGGTGTATCATCTCACAACAACTGAAAATAAAACAACAAAATATTCAACGTAATCAACGATGTGCATATAAACTACACAAATCTATTAAGTACTTGATTCATTAGTTAAGCTCTTTATTCTATTACCTGCATGAAGGTTTGAGTAAATCCACCACCATTGGGAAGTGTTCCATCAAAAACTCCAATATTAATCTATTCAACATCCAAAATCACATATTAAATTACCATTCGTAAAATAATTCTATTAACATGCAATAAATTTATAATTGTTTACTAGTTACATACCCTAGCAATAGGTGTATTGTAGAAATAGGTTGGTGGGGGGCCGATGTGACCAATCTCAACACTGTGACTCTGCAATTTTATTAAAATCATAAAACATTTTTAGTTAATCTTGCATTTCAAAATAAAAATTTAATAAGTTCAATTCAATGAACACATGCACTAAATTTTACCTACTATCAATGCCATATGCATCATGCAAAATGCCAGATGACCTCTCCATCTCCATAGCTATAGATGGATCCTATTTACCAGTCTCCTGAGTGTCAGTGGGGTCATATGAACAAGTAGCCCTGCAAGATTGACATACATGTGTTCGAAGGCCACTACTCAAAGACTCCCCTGGATGGCATTGTAGAATACGGCTAGTATGATAGATGACACTCTGGGTCAAAGTTCTGATTGCCTACAATGTCTCTACGTCAACACTTTCCTTCATGATGGAAGGCATAAAAATGTGCTCACGAGGTGGCCTAGCGAGAGCTCGTCTACCTTGTCGCGTAGGATCAGCCTGTGCCCCAGGTCTATCCTAAGCTAACCCCCCACCTCTCCCCTGGGAATCCCTCATATCAAAATAATTTGGGATTTTCTCAATATGAAATCACTATATAGTTTCCTAAGGAAATATTGTGGGACCTTGCAATTGTTGCACGGTGGGTAATCGAAGACCATATACCACCTATCATAAAACTGGTCCCTAATCTGTTGGTGGTGGTACCAATGGATAGGAAACCTCTTCACATTGAGGGTAAGATTTTTATTTGTGTGTGGGTTGGTGAATAATGAGCACAAATCACCTTTTGTAATTTTTAAATCCTTCACATCCTTGTATGATAGTTTATTGGCATAATAATCCCTAGCCGCCTTCCTCCTATCTTGCCATCCAGTTATTTGTTTGCTAATTGAATCTACATTTTTTAACATATCTTTTAATGAATTTTCTAGGGTCATTCTTTCCATAGTTGAACCATTTGGATCACTCAACCTACTGATCAAATCCTCAATTCTCTTTTTTTTGTTCTCAATTTCACTCATTAAATTTTGTTGAGGGCTAAGAGGGGGTTGAGTCATTGGTGGAGGAGGTTGATGTTGTGCTTGATTTTGATCTTGAGGATTTGGTTGGTCTTCTTGTTGAGGATTTTGAGGGTTTGCAAGTTGATTTGCATCTCCTAAAAATTCAAACAAATAGATATCAAATTCAACCTAAGTCTAACAAATTCAACCTAAAACTAACTAATTCAAAACAAAAACCATAGAATCCTTACCTCTCATAGCTCCTCGTCATCATGGCGCCATTGTTGCGAAGAAATAGGGATTTTGGTGAAGAAATTTGTTGAAATTATCCTCCTAAAATGCGAGAAATAAATTATGGTGGTTTTGGTTGCGGCTGCAAAAGAAACTAGTCGAAATCCTAATGAGAGATTTGTATTTCTTATTTTTCTCTTAAAAATCAATAATGTGAGCGTGTTATAACGCGTTTGTGTTATTGGTTTGTAGTTTCCAAGCATTAGTCTCAGCATAACAAGCCATAATGCGCTCATGTTATAGTTTTCCAAAAAATAATTTAGGGGGTGTCCACGGAATTGCTACCCATTTCCATGCACCCGCCACAATGGTTTTTCAATTATTTTTGTTCTTTAAAATCTCTCTCTAGGGTGGGCTTCAATCACTATCCTATTAGTTTTGTGGTGGATCCTATCTTGGCTAGGAGGAATTTCCCCTTTAGATTTGAACGCATGTGGCTTTCCCACCCTCAAATCCATGAGGAGATGAGGAATTGGTGGAGTATCTCTATTTTTGAGATTGTTATGTTCAATATTTCCAAAAAACCTAAGAGAATTCAAAAACAAGATTAGAATATGGAACAAAGAATCCTTTGGTAACATCTTTAGTAAAAAGTCTGAGTTATAGCTTGACCTGAAGAACATTCAAGAGAAACTCCAATTGGAGGGATGCAATGCTGAGAATAGGGTGAAAGAAAACAAGCTACCTGTGAAGATGCATGATATAATAGCCAAAGAGGAGGATTTTTGGAGACAGAGATCTAGGGATTTGTGGCTCTCAGCTAGCGATAAAAATACTAGATATTTTCACATGTTCGATTTGAAACATAGGGATGCTAATAGGATTACTCACATCGAGTACAATGGATGCCATTTTGAGAAGGATGATGATATAAGAAGACAAGTTGTCCTTTTCTTTAGTAATCTTCTATCGGCTAGTGATGGAGTTAATCAAGAAATGCAATATTATCTTTTTGTGGCCATCCCTGATCTTATTAAGGATGAAATTAACAAAATTCTAACTGTTATTTTGTCTAGAGAATAAATTAAGAGAGTTTTTTTCTCCTTTGAAGGAAATAAGGATCCAAGACCTGGCGGATTCCCAATGTTCTTCTTTTAGTGGTTCTAGGAGATTGTCAAAGAGGATGTGGTGAATGTTGTTAAATAATTCTTCATCTCAAGGATCATCCTTAAGGAACTAAATGCTACCTTTCTATTCCTCATCCCAAAACATCTAGGTGCTATGGAATTTGAATCCTTCAGGCCTATTAGCCTTTGCAATTCCTTCTACAAAATTATTTCTAAGGTTTTGACCTCTAGGATTTTGCTTGTGCTACCATCCATGATTTCACCTCAGCAGAATGGATTTGTTCCTAGAAAGTAGATCCTTGACTCTATTATAACAGTCCACAAAAAATTTCATTCTCTCTCAGAGTCTAAGATCAAAGGTTTTCTTCTAAAGTTAGACATTTTGAAAGCCTATGATTATGTTTGCTGGGACCTCTTACTCAGAATCATGAGTGTGTTTGGTTTCAGCAATGGAGTCCTTCAGATGGTTAGCCAAATCATTTCTACTAGTTCTATATCTATATTATTTAATGGGTATCCTTCACATTTCTTTAATAATTCAAGAGGTTTAAGGCAGGGAGATCCCATTTCTCCTATTCTATTTACTATTATGGTAGAATGCCTTGGGAGGAACTTGGAAAAAATGATTGATTAAGGATCCTTATTGGTACTGAGGCCTTCTTCCAGTAATTTGGTTTGCTCCCACCAATAGTTTGTGGATGATACCATCTTGATGGGGAGATCTATCATTGTTGAAGCTAGGAATCTTAATTTTTTTTTGGATGATTATGAAGGAGCATCAGGCCATATCGTTAATTGATAGAAAAGCTCTTTATTCTTCTTCAACACTCCAGAGCCAAGGAGGAATAAGATTTCTATAATTTTTGGATGCAAAGTGGATTCTTTACCGTCAGTTTAGCTTAGGATACCTTTGGGTCTAAGGCCTTCTAATTCCTTTTGGAATTCATTGGTTGATAGATTCAACAAAAAGCTTGTTGGATGGAAAGGATCTCTTCTCAATCGAGCTGGTAAGATTCAACTACTCAAATATACTCTTCAAAACCTACCTATCTATGCTCTGAGTCTTTTTAAGATCCCTTCCAAATATGCAGAGGCTATTGAAAATATTCAAAAACACTTCCTATGGTCAGGTGTTGAAGAAAGAAAAAGAATGCCTCTAATTGATGAGGATTCTTTTCGTAGACCAAAAAAGTTGGGAGGATTGGGTCTTAGAAATATTAGAATGATGAATAGATCTCTCCTTGCTAAGAAAACCTAGAGAATTTTCTCATCAAATGGAGAATGGAATAGTATCTTAAAGAGAAAATATATGGCAAATATTATCTCTCTTAAGTCTTTGCTTGAGTCTCCTTTCCTGCCATGTTGTTCGTCTCTTTGGAATGATATGATTAGAGGGAGAAATATTTTTGATTTGGGAGTGGGATGGAGCATTAGAAATGGGAATCTAGCTAGGTTTTGGGAAGATAGATGGGTAATGAAGGAGCCCTTAATCTCATATGATAGTTTCAAAGGGTGGGTTGATACCTACAAGGAAAATTAGGGGATCTTTGTTAGAGACTACTGGAGAAATGGGGAATGGGTGAATCTATGCTAGATTAGTTTTGACATTCCACTGATCCAATCCTCTCTGATGGCTATGAGAATGGGATCGAACTAGCAGGAGGATCTTTTTGTTTGGATGAACAATCCTTTAGGAAGCTATTCGGTTTCCTCGATTACCTCTTTGATGTACCTTTCACCCGCCCCTCCTCCCTTTTAAGATAAAGCTTTGATTAATCACCTAACCCCTAAGGTCAATATTTTATTTTGGATTCTTCTTTAGAATAAGGTTCTCACAATGGATAACCTCTGTAAGCATCGCATCCAAATCCCAAATCGATGCTACCTATGTAAGGGAGAAGAAAAAACTAGTAACCATCTATTCCTCCATTGTTTGTATGTAACTTCTATATGGGGTAGGTTTTACACTCTTTGGAACCTTTCATGGGTGTCTCCTAGCTCTATCAAAGACCAATTTATTTAGTGGATTGCTCCCTCCTTGAATCCTTCTATATGAATATTATGGTTGGTTACTTTCCCTTATATATTCTGGGGTGTGTAGAAGGAGTGAAATAATAGAATTTGTAGGGACAAGGAAGCTCTAGAGAATATTGTGTTTGAGAAAATTTACAGGCTAATTGTAGAAAACTTTAACAATTTTCCTTATCAATAGAACAAGATGGAGGTTGTGGTATGCTCAAACTACAACCTCAAGATGGCTAAAGATAGGGAAATCAAAAGAGATGTGTCCAAGGCCTCAAAACTAGCAAAAAAGAATTGTGAAGGTGTCATTTGGTATCATCTTGATAGGGGTTGGATAAAAGCCAATTTTGATGCGACAAAGGGAAATCCGGGGAAAACTAGGAGTGGAGGTGTGATAAGGGATCATAATGGCATGTTCATTGTGGTGGTGGCTATTTCCTTTGGAATACAGACTAATCACTTAGCCAAAGCCATTGGAGATTTCTAAGTTATTGTAATGGCTAATAGAATGAACTTCAAATATATATGGATTGAGGGTGACTCTAAAAACATCATTGATTGTCTCCTAGGCAAGTCCCCCCCTTCATGGACCATTAAATGTTGGATAGATGAAGCTATGGCTACTTTATCTAGATTCAAGAAAGTGAGAATATCCCATGTCTATAGGGAAGCTAATAGCGTGGATGACTATTTTGCTAATGAGTGGATTAGACAAAATGGGCAAGTGACGTGGCAGAATTGTAATGAGTTGGGTGTCGACGTCAGAGCCTTGATCAAATATGATATCACCCATGGGAAAGTCAACAAATTTAATGATGATTAAAAATAATGAAGCCAAGTACCGTGACATCATTCGATACTATGTCAAAGCCGTAATTATTTTGACAGATGGTAAGGGATGGCATGTTTTGTGGGTGATTTGGGTCTGTTGTGGGCTCTCTATTTTGTTATTTTGTGGTGTTAGCTTCTGGAACAAGATTATTGCAGCCATGGGAGTGATGGAACTTCAAATTTTGTTCATTGAATTCCATTATTATCTTACCTTTGTACTGGTTTGTCTTACTATTTAGAAGAAACCTAAGGTTGGGGGTTTTATTTTTTGCCCTCATACAAATCCTAATGTTCTATCTAATACCTTGGGTAGGATCTATTCAGTCATTAACTTTTTGAGGGGGGTTTTAAAATGACTTATGTCCCATTGATTCATCTAGGGTGGGCCTCTTTTAATAAACAGTGTTAAATATTTTTTCCTAACTTTATTATCTCCTAAGTTTAGGTTGGTTCGTGCCCCATTTTTAAGAACAACATTAAGCCATCATTTTTTGTTGGCCTAGGTGATGTCCCCTTGTCCCTTTAATAATTGTTTTATATTTCACAGGGAATATTTTTTGGTGACCATCAATCATCAAATAGTTGATATTGTTCCCCATGATCCCGTGATGGCCTCACCATTGATTTTCAACTGATTGTGATATCACGAGTGAGTGCCATGTGTCTCGGTTGCTGATGCCGAAGAAGATTAACAAAGTGTTTTAAATTTTATGTCGGGTTGTAATACATTATATAATGGGTTACTAAAATAGCTGTGAGATGCATGTGCTCAAGATTGACGGTGGTGTTATAATCTTGATGAAAAAGTTGCTTGATGGTTATGTTCAGTACTAGTGACTATTGTGAATGAACACGATTGCTGATAGTGGTGATCAACGATTTCCCGCCATCGCGTGATCCAAAGACGCAAGATGTTTAGTGATTATGATATCACGAGTAGGCACCACATGTAATCCTTAGGTACTGCATACTATGGTGGGCCCTCGATGCTGAGATGGAGATTAAATAAGAATTTTTGAAGGTGGTCACTCGATGATTTGATGAAGGTAAAAGATGGACAGTTAGAATTTAAATTCACATCAAATTTGATTGGAGTCCTTGGCATGACATACAAGTGAGATTTAATGGCGAATGAGATGTTTACTGGTTCAATTCAAGTGATATAAATCATTTTTCCTTTGTCTTATTTCACCACAAATCATTCACGCATTTTTGAAGTAGTTACAGAGCCAACGACGAGTTTTCAAGAAATCACCGCAAGAGTTTGGTTTTCTATAAAGCATAATCGCATGAGTTGTTCTTTGTATTGTTTCAATTATTCTGGTTGTGGTTTTGTGAAGGATTGTAGTGTGTTGGTCAAAGGGTTTGTTGATTATTGTCGTAGGGTTACTAGTTTGGTTGAATTGCGGGGAATTGCAAGGTTTTATTGTAGTTTCGAGTAGCCCTAGTCTATTCAAATATTAAGTTTTAAAGAAGCCCTAGTTTATTTGAGATGGCACCACCAAAGAAAAATTCCGACCATGTGGATTATTTACAAAGGAATTTAGATGACTATTTCCTCGACCAATTACCACTATCAACAAATGATAGGAGGAGGGGTTCAATTTTGATGAATGGAAGAACCCTAGGTGAAGGATTAGTGTGCAAAAATTATAACATTGTAGATGCTAGGGTTCCTATGACAGGTTTAGAAATATTTAGGCTCTGGTATGGACACCACAATTTACCTCACCCTTTCTCTAATTCTTGGAGATATGATATGGGGAAACTGGTTGTACCAAACATGTTTCCCGATGTGGACCTGCTCAGGGTTGTGGCAGCACGATATGACCCTATCACTAGAGTGATTAGGGATAATTATGGAGGGGTTTTGTTGAGTATAAGCAAAGAGGAAATTCAAAAAGTATTTGATTTGAGTGAACCCAGTTCATTTCTAGTTCAAATTGATCTTGAGGGGATAAAGCAAGAATATGCAAGATCAAAGTCATTGTTCAGGTTGAAGTTGCTTCCTCCTCATCTAGCTAAGGTAGGAAGTTCTATAGTTTACATCAGTCCCAATGACTAGGAGCCTTTCAGGCTAAGCTTCTTTGCCAATCATGTTTTGGCCACTTTCTACTCACTTTGCCAGATTTTGGGTTTTATCCCAAATACTATTATGCCAATTGCATACATGTTCATGGGGGCCTAGATACAACACCCCAATTTCTCCATGGTATATGGCTTTACATATTTTCTGGCAGAAAAGATACATGATGGATTGCTGAAATTGCAAGTAGGAGATACTAGCAATCGTTTATATATACATCTAAAAATGGTCATGGTTAATCAAACCTATTAATTAATTAAATATTAATTATTTAATTAATTTTCTAAAGTCATCTACATATAAGTAAATTTAATTATTTATTTATATCGTTCATTTTTCTAATTCTTCTCGTTTAAATTAAATAATTAAGTTTATTTAATTATTGCTATTCTCCTCTTAATTCAATTAAACAAATTTCATAATTTATTTATTTAATTATCATTTTATTTCTAAAATTTGAATGTTTAAATTCAAATTATGGAATATTCTTCTAATTCATCCAACACCTCACATAATTAAATATTGTAAATATTTAATTACACATCTTTTTCACCTCTCACATAATTAAATATTAATTATTTAATTATGAAAGTTTCCAAAATACATGTCACATATAATTAAATAAACTCATTTATTTAATTAGGATTTATCTTCAAACTTCAACTAACTTTTCAATAAATGAAATGACAAAAAACATGTTTATCTCCATTTTTGAATGAAGATAGTTTCGTGGGTTGCAATGCATTATTTCATTTATGCGCCACTTTATCACACCTATGCGCTACACTAAGGCTCGCATGCGTTAAATTTAAATCCTCTGCACTAAAGAAGAACTGTGAAAATCTTAAAAATTAAAATATATATATATATATATATTCAAAAATACAATTTCAAATTCACAAGGGTCAAGTCAACTTACCGGAGGTCCATACGCAGCTGGTCTTTGATGACGGCAGGCTTGCTCGAATCAGTGGCGCTTGTAGTGGATCGACATTTCATTTTTATCTCTCAGAGCTCTGAAATCTACCACAAGTTGTTGTTCAAATGACAATGACTTTTCATCTTTTCCACCTTTTAAGGGGGTAAAAAGGGAAGTTATTTTCATTTTTACTATACAGAATGCTATTTCGAGAGCTAAATCACCAATTTTGCTCCAAAAATCATCTAAGTTCTTTCAAATCATCATCATCATCATCATCATTCAAATCACATGATTTATCTCTCGAGGGGGCATTTAGCATCGGTAAATTTTTAAATTCAGGGGGAAAATTCTTTGAAGCAATGCGTAAAACACATCACTTCAAAGAGGGGAAAAATGTATACATATAAAAATGGTCACGGTTAATCAAACCTATTAATTAATTAAATATGAATTATTTAATTATTATTCTAAAGTCATCTACATGTAAATAAATTTAATTATTTATTTATATCATTCATTTTTCTAATTCTTCTAGTTTAATTAAATAAATAAGTTTATTTAATTATTGTTATTTTCCTATTAGTTAAATTAAATAAATTTCATAATTTATTTATTTAATTATCATTTTATTTCTAAAGTTTGAATGTTTAAATTCAAATTATGGAATATTCTTCTAAACACCTCACATAATTAAATATTGTATCTTTTTCACCTCTCACATAATTAAATAAATAATTATTTAATTATGGAAGTTTCCAAAATACATGTCACATATAATTAAATAAATTCAAACTTCAACTAACTTTTCATTAAATGAAAAGACAAAGAGAATGTTTGTCTCCATTTTTGAATGAAGATAGTTTCATGGGTTGAAAAAATTCTCAATCTTTCTCTCAACTTCCAAAATCTCACACCATTTTTCTTGACAGGTTTAAACTGAACCATTGATCTTTTCCAACTAGATTCTTGCCTTCTAAAAATCTATAAATACAACCATTTGATGAGTAGATATCATCCTAGATTTTATACGCAGTTACTATAGTTGCATTCGAATCAGCATATCAGCGTTTTGGCAATATCATAATCATTTTCAGTTCATAAGCATAGTTTGAATCATTAGCAATGGACATGCATTTTGCATCAATCTTGTTCTCCTAAGTTGTCACTCTAAAAAGTTATTGCTTAAACTAACTGAGAGCCAGTATCTTGAATCGAATCCTTGGAGATAAAGGACAATGGGACAAATTTAAAGAAGTTGTTATTTAGAGTTTGGATTTTTAGTTTCTTTCAATCTTATGTTTCATTGGTGTGTTAGTTTACTTTCTAATTAGACCACTTATTCTAACAACACAGTTTCTTCTGGTACTCATTACTAATGTACATGTTTTCATATAAGAATGTCGATTTCTTCTCAGAGAATATGGATTTAAGGCAAGACATAAATGGAGAAAGGTTACCCATGCAGGTCTAGACTGTAGACCTATCATACAACATAGGAAGTGCCAGTTATGTGAAATTTGACAATTGCTTTGCTTACAGACTCAAGGCTCGGTTAATTGCTAATGTGCCTAGGATTCCTGAGGATCTTCATGACTTTCTCAAACCTAAGCGGAGGAAGCCTGATTTAAAGGTTTGTCACAACTGGGGTGACATCATTTTGCACCCAGTTAGTACTATTCTTAGAGTGTATGGTTTCCAGGGAGCCCCACATATTCTCCATTTTAATGTGCCATCTAGAATGGGGTTTGTTGAGGTCATGTGGCAAATAGGTTGTATTCATGAGGACAACCTGATAGGGAATGGGAAAGGGACTCTCTTCCCTAATTACACTGTTGTATCAGATATTTTTTTCTCCAAGGGAGGATGCGTCCATTTCGGGAGATATTTTGATGACTTTCATTTGAGGAGTGGTCCCAAGAGGTAGCATGATCTAGAGGGTTTATTTTCCTTATTTAGGCAATATATTAAGGGTGGCAAGTTTACCCATGAATTTAATTTTCCTAAAGATTTAATCAGGAATGATTTTGATTTGAACAAACAGGAATTGAACAAAGAGAAGTGGATTGCATATGAAAAATTATTGGTTGTAGTGCATAAAATGGATCCTAAGTATGATCCATTGATGGAATTCACTCCATTCCACAAGAAGATTGATTTATTGATGGATAATTTCAAAGAAATCATGGGCACTATGATGACCAAGAAGGTCAATTTGGATTTGGATTTTGGTATACAGAGACTAGAGGTGAGGCCTGACGAAACAAGGCCAACTTATCAACCCACAGTGAGTTGGCCTCTTTACAAGAGAAAGAGGAGTGATAGTATCAATGATGAAGAGGATGATAAAAAGGGAAATAAAATAATGAAGACCTCAACTCACCTAGGGAAGAAGATCAGAGCACTTGGAGGAATAAAAAAAATTGATTTAGATTCTCCACCACAAGCTGATCCTGCATTTCCACCATTAGAGCCAAGCCCTAAGAGGCAAAGAGTTGAGGAAACACAAGAACCTCTAATGGATGAAATAATTGTTAATGATCAAGATATGGAGGTTGGTATTCCATCCCCTCCTAAATCAAATCAACTAGTACTATCTGATATGGATGTAAAAGGCCAATGTGTACAAGATGCCAAAATGGAAGCATGCAAGGCATTCTTGGATGATGATGCTTTTGTGAAGACTTTGGTTTTCTTGTAACTGGTGTGAAGGATGAAGTTAGAAGAATACCAAGCCAAATGCAAGGAGATAAGAGAATTGAGGCTTGATAGGTCTGATCAGGAGAATGATGATGAGGTGAAGGCTGAACTCATGAATGAATTCAAAAGCATCACTCTTGAGGAAGGAAGGAAGTTGGTGACCCAGGCTGGTGTTTTGAATTTACCAGAGTGGGGCATAATAGATGTAGTGGCATTCAATGCTATTTTGAATTCCAAACATCCCATGCAAAACATCGAGGAGGAGGTCAGGGCAACACTCCAATATTCTTCCTTAAATGAAGAATATGAGACCCTAGCTATTTGGGCATTGGCACCACAGGGCAAAAAGCCAATGTTACTGATATTCACCCAAATCTAAGGGGATGGTTAATCATCAAAAGATCTTCTGAAACCTCAACTACAAAAGCTACAAACTTGATTGTAAATGGTGCCAAATTGGCTCAAACGATAGCTAAAAGAGAAGAAGCTGAGAAGAAAATTTTGATGGAGAAGTATAACACCATTATTGTAGAGTATAGTAGAATGAAGCAAAGAAATGTTGAGCTGAAAACTGAGGTATACAAGTTGAAGTACACGCAAGTGGGGGAGTATTCTAGTGCTCCTAGTACCTTGACCTCACCTTTTACATCAGGGTCAATACCTCCAACTTCTCCAATTGTTTTAACTTTGGGATCCCCCATCTAGATTCCTGCTCCTAGTCCTTCATTAGAGCCAGTTGAAGAGGAGGTTGAATACTTTTTAGATCCCACCAAGAAGAAAGTGCTAAATAAGATTACAGAGCTACAAGAAGCTCTAAAAGCAAGTGAGGAGGGAGCAGTTGCAAAGCATAATGAATTTGTGGATACTATTTTGAGGCATCTAAATGAGAGAGTTGATGGCAGATCGCCATCATTTTATTCTTTATATTATTTATTCTTGAATTCAATAAAAAACATTACTAGGGATCAGTAATTAGTTTTTCCTTTAGTTAAGAAATGGATCCCTAGGGTCAATGACCTAGATGTTATGTATAAGGCCTCACGATTTGATGTAGCTAATATGCCTCAATCATTAAGGCCTACTCAATTTTTTGTAAAGTCACTACAAGGTTTCTAGGACTTACCTGATGATTTGAGTAGGAGGATTAAGGAGTTGGTAAGGAATTTTGATGATTGGAGTGACACATATTTACCAAACATTGTAGATGCCCAAGGAAATGTTAGATCACTGTGGTAGTGGCAAGATAGAATAGATGAAGTCATCAATGCATAGATCAAATTTATTTTGTGATGACTCAGATTATGACATGCTGGTGAGTAGTATGGATAAAATCATTAATACCAACACATTTTTGGAGTCTTTTGAGAAGGAGGCGAATCAGGTAGTAGTAAAGTATACACCTTATAGTTCTAAGGTGAATGAGGTGGTAAATTTTGACTAGCCAACAAATGAGGAATACCAAATATGGGTGGACAAATATTAAACTGAAGAAGAATAGGATAGAGTCTACTACCAGCAGTTAACAACTCATCGGTGATGGTTATAATAGTTTTTGAGTATGTCTCAATGGCGGTTTTGGCACAGGTTTTGAGGTTTGGCCAATGCAACAACTATTCTCTAATGAGTGGGATTAACAAGAAGCTTCTCCAGGGACTTGGTGGTTGTAATCATTTTTTGAAGTGTCATAGGGCGATCCAATTAACCAGTGACATGTGTATTTCTAGCCATATTCTTGTTTGCTCCTTCATTCTCTATATGAAAGATTTCAAGGCCAAAAATACGGGTTAGCAAGTTAGATATATTTAGGTTGAGTCTAAGTAAAGTTGTAGAGTGAATTGTAAAGAGCCTGATGTTATAGTGAAAATGATACTCTTAGGTTTTGTGTTATTTTGTTGTAGGTTTTTGTTTCATGAATGCTTGATGTTTCAAGATAATACTAGCATCTAAATGAAAATTACTCATTTTGAGCTCATGTCTCTCCATTGTATGAATATATCATTATCTTGAATAAAATGATCAAGGGTTATTTTGTTCATCTCACTATTGTGGTGTGTATGATTCCCATTTTAGCTTTAATTCAAGGAATTAATTAAAATAATTGAGGTTATAGATAGATATTTTCATGTAAGGATTTGATAAGTAGTATTGGGTTAGAATACAAATTTATAGTATTGTAAGGAAATATTATCTGAGATTTTATATGTGATGTGCCTAAATTTGTCATGGATCCTTAAATGCTTATGAACTTGACTCCTCCAATGGTATATGGCACTAGTCTGAGATGTAATTGTTTGTGAAGTTTTGGATTCATTTTTCTTTTCTTAGAGCTTGATACAAATTGAAAATTGATAACTATCTTAAGTTGTGTAATATTGTTGTAGTATCTCATGCTCCAAGTAGTTGATATTATTGATGAATAGCTAATTCATTTCAATCTTATCCTATTATGTTGAGATATTAAGTGAGATGATCTTGTATTATTTATGTTGTTTATAAGTTTGGTGCAGATATTATAAACACATTAAGGGGATCACCCTCCTGATTTTTGCAGAGCCCAAAGTGTAGGAGGTTTATTAAAACTCTCGTTAGTTAGTCCAAGTCCTTTGAGTTTCCCCTGATTGGTATTGGAAATTCCATAGGTAGATTAGAAGATAAACTTGGTTACAGTAAAAACAACCAACAAGGAGGAAGCATAAAAATGGTGGAGCCAATGGGTTGTGTGAAGAATAAGAAAAATTTGAAGGTTTGGAAGCAAATTGAGCAGGGAGGGCTGCAACCTTTTATTGATAAGCTCCATGGTCCTGACCCTAAGATAACCGAGTATTTTTATAAAAACTAGAAGAACTGTGAAATTATCCTCTCTGGGAGGAAGGCTAAGGTGGATGAGATTATTATTGGGGAAATCATGGGTCTTTCAATTGAAGGAGTGAAGTTATATCATGAAAAAAAATTCTTGGATGAAGCTGTTATCAGTTTCCCTAAATCTGAGGAAAGAAAGGATTTGGTCAAAATCTCCAACAATTACTTCGATGTTGGGATGATCAAGAAGATTTTGAGGGGAGGTGCTTAGAATTCTTATGGAGTACATCACGTTGGACAATGGATTTACCAAAGTCTATGGTTACCATTTTGTCCTTCTCAATCATTTTCAACATAAGGTAAGGGTCTCTTCTCCTATTTACTTTCTATGTTCCTTGAATAATAGTATTGAGGAACACAAAAAAAACCCTAAGAAGAATTTGGTCCTGCATTCTGGCCTAATTCGGCTTATCCATGAGCATTTTAAAAAACTTATAGCCTTGTCTAACCATGTTTCGGGCTTGGCCTCAGAAGGATATGACACTAATTTTAGCATGTCCAAGGAAAAATATGACTTGAACACTGAGTGTGCTGAGGAAGACATCCCCCCAAGTAAGAAAAAGAAGAAAACCTTCATGGTAAACCCCTGAATAAAAAAAATTCCCTGCGAATACCCTCGTTGGTACTTCTCAGGTGAAGAATGTCAAGACGAAGGAGCGCCCTATTATTAAGCTAGTTTTTTATTCTGGGGATTCTCCAAATGAAAACTCTACCTCTCCCAAATCCACTAAGGAATCTTTTACCTCTTATCCTGCCACTGATAGAGAGAACCCAAATTCCCTTGTGACCTCAACCCTGATGACCACTAGTTCAAGCCAGATTGGGAATTTCCTGATGATATTCTAGCTATTGCTAGAAATGGTGTTGTTGACTATTTTAGAATCATGAAATGGATTTGTCATGAGATAAAAGACGTCAATTTAAAAAATAGGGCGATCACTAGCAAGCTAGAGGTGATGGAAGCTAAAGTGGCTTCCCATAATTCTACTGAGGTTTTACGGACTGTGGAAGAGAAGATGTCAATGGCTAAATGCTTTCAAAGAATAGTTAAACTCACAGACAATAAGAAGAAGGACAATGAGAAAAAAATTAAGCACCTAGAAAAGGAAATTGGAAAGATCAGGAATACTATGAAAACCATCATGGATCATAACCAAAGAGTTGTGAAACATAATGCTACAATCTTGAGTGCTATGGTGGAGAAAATGGAAAATACCCAACAAGGGTCACTGATTGTGGATCTGGAAGTTGACAAGAATAAAAGTAAGAAGGAGAATTTTGGCCCCTCGAAGAGGACAAGAGCCAACCTGAAGAGAAAAGTGAATTCTTCACCTTTGTAAATTTAGGACCTAAAGAAGCTGACCCAGGATATGTGCAACCTTGAAGCTAAGGTTGTTGAGACTTTAAAGTCTCTTGGTTAGATTTGGTTGTGCTTGTTGTTGGCTTGTTGTTGGGTTTTTGGTGGCTCTTGGCTGGTGGTTGCTATCCTTTTATGCTTTTTTTCTATTTTACAACCTTCCTTTTTTTGGGTGCTCTGATGGTTTATTATTATTTTTCTTGTAAACTTTGTGGTTTCGGGTCCCTATAACACCCATTTTTTCCTCTATCAAAAAAATATATAATAAAACATGTTCCATTTCTCATCCTTTTTTTACAAACTACTGGTTCCACCATGTCCATATACACCAATATTTTTGTGAATTTACCTGCAAAAATGACAAAAATGAACTCTCAAGCTCACTATGCAATGTAATTTTTCAATAAAGTAGGTAATTATTAAAGTATTATTTATAAATAAACATAAAATCAAAACAATCAAAATTAAAGATTAAAACTTGTTAGAATTACAATTTTTTTAATATCTTTTCAAATCACCAACTAAAATTCCTACATGCCCATTCATATCACTTCTACTATCAATTCCTTTAATGCTAGATCAAATTCCCTCCCAAAATTCAAATTTCTCCACTTGCACCTACCAATTCAAATTCTATCAACCTATTTATTTATACAAGAGACCTCAATTGTGTGATGCAAGCTACCTATTCACAAATTCAAATTTCTAAGTTTGTGCTAGATACACCTAATCAACAATGAGCTCCTCTAAAGCGATGTAGTCTCCTCCTTCAGCTTCTATGACAAGTCTAGAAATTTCATTTAGTATTACTTATGCATTGATGTATGAATTCATTAATTCATATGCCTTGCCCATTTACATTAAAATGAATCAAATTTTTTTCTTCATAGCCCATGTTTTTGTTGTCACAATATATACCAATGATACAACCCCAACCCTATATCGATCACTCTCCCTTAAAGCTAACTCTGATATATGTTTATATAACTTCAAACTATAGTATGGTACAAATATTTCCAACCCTTTTTGATACAACATTATGATACATACATACATATATATACACACACACACATAAAAATTATGTCAACATTTAGGGATCTTGCAATCTCTCCCTTTGTAGAAGGATGGGGTGGTGAGGTGAATCACAATTTGAGGAGAAGAAATTGAACTAGTAAATTAACCCTAATTCTAGGTCTATCACACACAACGAATGAAATTAACAAAAAACAAAAATAAACTATTAGCAAGAGACACTGTGAATATCATTTGGTTTTGTCATTGATGGAAACCCTAGTTGGTGATTAGATCTGCACATCATCAATTTATCCTACCGACAGTCAGATTGCAAAAAATTAAGGATGAACAAAGCATCTGGTAGCTTTGTAATATTGTGTTGTGTATCCCAGTGATTGTTGATCGATGTATGTTTAATTTTATCTATAAATCTCAATGCCTCATATTGAATTGTGTATGAGTTAGAAGATTTGGTTGGCTAATTCTCTATTTTATCAGTACTGGAGCCGACTTCGTGAATATATCATGTCGCGGATGTATGGGTAGTAATTAGTTAAGTATTTTTTTGTACGTGCATCTTTGTTTGGGTCCTAGTTATGTTGTGGTTGACCGTTGTGGATGCACATTATAATTTATTCATGATTTGAGCTATTAGATATAAATATTATTTTGTTCTATTGAAGCTGACATATTGTAATTGAATTCTAAGTTGAAAATATATATGTATGAGATCATCCGTATCATTTTGAAGAATGTATTAAGTGTGTGATGATGTGAATTGCAAATAAGAGTAGAGCAGAAGAGCGATTTAATGCACAATTTCACTTTTTCTTGAAGGATCTATGTGGTGAGTGTGAGAAGAACATAACAGAAGTAAAAAATCAGTCTATAGGATAGAAGATTGAATATTGTGCCTAACCCAAACTGTAATCAAGCATATGTAGATGCTATTTTTCTTAGTTCAAACTCTTAGATTGTTTTAATACAATTCTCTTTGAAAGGTAGTGAGCCTTCCCTTTGAGCAGTGAGCTCTAGGCAGTGCGCTTGAATGCAAGTGCATTCCCCATATTGTAAAGTTTATTTTAGTATACTCAGATCATATTGTGGATTGGCCATCCACTATGGTTTTTCCCCTAATAGGGTTTCCACATAAAAAAATTTGTGTTATGGTGTTGTGATTTTTTTCTTCTTGTTCATGAATTTTGGTAGAATGTTACAAGTGCTTTGAAGTTAAAGTTTAATGAAATTAATTTTTGCACAACACTGATTTACCCCCCCTCTCAATGTAGCTTGTCTCCAACAATTGGTATCAGAGCTAGTTCCTTAGAAGAATAAGTCTAACAACTTGGGGAGATCTTGGAAAGTGCTTCAATGGATTCAAGCAGTCTTCAACAACAAATTTTGGTGGCCCTAGATGATCTTGATCAGTCAAACTATGAAGTTCAAAAATTGTAGGAAAACCTCATGGATGCTGAGAAATTCATTGATTCTTTGAAAGAAAAAATCAAAAAGTCTAGAGAGAAGATAAAGGAACTCTATGATCAAATTAAGAAAAATGATAGTAAGAGAATTGAAGAAGAACAACTCAGTCAGGCCCTGAAAGAAAACATAGAAGAATGTGAAAATATTACCAAAGAAAATAAAAATTCTTGAAGCATGAAATGGAATCTATCATGATCAGAATGACCAAGGAGATTGAAGATAGTCCAAGACGAATAAAGAGAACCTAGCATAGTCTCTAAAAGATAAATCTAAAGTATGCAGCCATTTGGACAATGAATTGGAACAATCTAAAAACAATGAGGAAGTACTTAAAAAGAAGATTGATGATCTTAGAGATGAATTTTCTACTGCAAATGAGTACACATAAAAGTTCAAAGTCAGCTCAGCCAAGCTTGATGAACTAATTAGAAGTCATAGGATAAATGGTGATAAGCGAGGTCTTGGATATGAAGAAGGAGAAAGTAGATTAGGTCAAAGGAGATTCAAGCAAGGAAATCAAATGAACAATTTTGGAAGGTATCCGGTAAGATAACCTTATGCTCAAAAATTTAATGGATACTATTTTAGTTGCAATAAATTTGGACACATGGCTTCTCAGTGTAGAATTAGGATGAATCAAAGTGGTCCATCATTTTTAGGTTAGTGCTTTAATTGCAATTAGTTTGGTCACAAGTCAAATGAATGCAAAAATGTGATGAAAAAATTTCATAGAAATTTAAGATGTTATACATGCAATAGATTTGGGCATACTGCTAACTAGTGCAAATCAAAATGAAATCAATGGAAAAACTGGTCTAGACATAAAAATGTGGTGTGCTACAACTGCAAAAAAATTGGTCACATTGCTACATTTTGTTGGAACATAAGAGGTCTAGTAAATCAAAGAAGGAACATGCAGAAGGATGTTAAAGGAAAAGGAAAAGTCACTATAGTCATGGTCAAGCAGTAGATGCATAATAAATGGGTGAGTAAGAGTCCCTCTAATGAATAAAATGCACCAGCACCAAAACCTTCTTCTAGTAGTTCATCTGGGAATTAGTCTCAGGCCTTTGGCCTAGGGGGAGCTGCCAATAAAATATCTTAAACCCCCTATTAGTAACTGACACTGAAATGTGGATAAGTTCAGTAAATGCATAGATGTGCTACATATGTTGTTGAACCTATTAGAGAAAGTATTATGTAATGTTGAAGGTTCGTAGAAGATCTATTTGTCACAATGCATGAAAATAGTGTAACCAGATGAGTTAGGGTAAAATAATTTACTGTGAGAAAAAGGGTTAAGTATGCGAGTGATAAAAATTCATTTCTATCTTTCATTTGTCACTTTTCATTTTGAAGAAAAGAAGTTTGGAGAGCTCTAAGGTGAATTAAGGCGAGTTAAGGAAAAATTCAGGTGCAAAGAATCTTTCAAAAATCAAATTGCGATCCGATGAAAAGGTATTTTTTGGTAAAACTCTATGAACTTGTGAATTGATAATGGCTACTCCATTAGTAGTTGAAGTGAAGGACATACCCTATCCAAAGTTCAAATGGCATCCCTACAAGTCTATTGAGACCGATCCATTAGGAGCATTTTTATCCGTTTCGTAAGGTGTGTTACACATAGTGGATATTAGGGCTTATATTCATGTGAATATTGAAGAACTAGGAAGCTCACAACTCTTGAATTTGTATAATAGTCACATCATAGGTTAATATTTTTGTGTGAAGCCGGAATATAAAACCCTAGAAGGAAATTAATTTACACAGATTGACAAATTTCTCATCTTTGAAGAGTTGGAATGGTTTCGTTGTATTTTGAGTTGAGTCCATGATAAAGTCATGTGGCTAAGCATACCCTTCAAAATCACAAAGGAGGCTATTAGTGTTGTAACAGGTCTAAATTCTTCCACTGGATTACCGATTCTGAAATCAGTGAAGAATCAAATGGTCACTGATGCTACAGGTTCTAAGTATGATAGAAGAGCAATGACAATTGATGGCATTATTGATGTAGATGTAAAATTTTCATCTATGGTTGTTGGGTACAATATATATCATTCCAACTGAGACAACTCTATGTTTGGTACAACCATTTATGTTGCCTATCAGATAGTGAAAGAAAATGCAAACTATGATCTTTTGAATTCCTGAGGAGTTAGCTAATGTAAAATATTGTGAAGACCAAAAAGGATAAGAAAAATTATTTTAAGTATGTCAACTTGCTATTATGCTTATTATTTTACTTCATGGATGAGGTTTCGGGATTCAGAAAGATTCAATGGGAAAAATACAAATTAGTAGCCACTTAGATCAGAGATCTCTTTCAAAGATTTATAGACACTAAGACAAAGAATGCCACTATCTGGGGATATTTCAAAAAAATTTAGAGTATGATGCAAGCAGAAGAGAGGATTCCCACTTCCATTGTAGAGAAATACAAGGATGCAATTTGTTTCATGGTAGATATTGATCAATGTATGATGAAAGTTGTTGATCCCAAAAAAATTGGATCATGTCAATGGGATATGAAGTTGAGGAGCATATTCTAGTAATTTATGTAGAACATTTGTTAAAAAATCCTCTAGATCAATCAGAAGAAAGACTCGACACTTATGCTAAAAAGAACATGCAAGTTCACAATGAACTCAGAAAACCTATAAGAGTTAAAATAGTTAGAAAAGAGGTGGAAGTTTTATCAGAAAACATGGGGATACCAGTAGGAAAGTTAAAAGAAGCTAGAAGAAAAAGAGAAGAATCTCAAAAAAAAAAAGAGGTCATAAAAACTAAATCAGCTGGTCTGGTAGCACCATCTGCCTAAGCTAGATCAACTAGAAGCTTTGCATCCCATTCCGCCCCTGCAAAAAAATCAATCCCTATTAAAATTGAATCTAAGGGATCCGGTAAAGAAGGAAAGAGGAAGAAAGATAAGAGAAAATATTTTATGTAGCAGTTTTTTATGATAAAGAAACAGAGTATGATGAAGGTGTTAAGGAAATCAAGCATCAAGGCACCAAGGCAACAACTGTTATAAAAAGTAAAGCCTCTGGTGGAGATGTTCAAGCAAAGAAGAAGACAAAAACTTACCATCTAGGTATGATAGTGGAAGAAGTTGAAAAATCTTTGGTTAAAGATGAAAATCTCAAGCCACTTTGCAAATGGTATGTGTAAGTGTGGAATAAGTAATGAATAAGTAAAAAAAAACACTTCTTAATAAGACATTATATCAAAAGAATCAATAAACATTAAACTAATTAAAACAATAAAACTTTGGAAAGCATCATATTTCTCTCTATCTCCAAAGATTTATTAAATCATAGAGCTCTCAAATTTTATAAGCACTGTGATTGTTAAATACAAATCTAGAGAATGAGATGCTGCTAAATGTAGGAATCTAATCGTATATGATGATAATTAAATGATATTGATACAACCATTGGAATTTAAATTGACATGAAATTGGATGGAAGAAGCTACAGTAAATTATGATGTAGCTAAATGATTCTATGCTAAATATGCTATGGAAATTCTATGGTTGAATGCTTGATGATTGTTAAATGATAATTATTTGATTGCTTAGTTGCTATTCCTTTATTTGCAAAAATTTGGGGTCCTTTTTCTTGTAGAAATTTGGGATCCCTTTTCTTGTAGAAAGGGCTTGTATTTATAGATTCCCAACAACATATTTGTGAAGGGGCAGTGAAGAAAAGGTATGGATTCAATCTTGAGGATTCAATGGTGAAGTGTGAATGAGTCTGAGCTGATTATGGAGATTGTTCCTCCCACAAAAACATTCAGCCAAATGATAGGAAAAATCCATGGAAGAAGATGAAGGAGTTGCCTGCAAATTTATCTCTAATTTGTCTCCAAATTTTCTTGTGAAGGTTGAGATGAATTTGTAACATTATAGATATTTTTGAAAGCTAGAATAACAAAGTTAAATCCTAATCTAAACAATAATCTAATCTAAAATCAAGCAATAAAGAACGAATGTGAAAACATGATAATAAACTAAACAAACTGAATTGATCTCACTGAATATGCATTCATTCCTTCGAATTATCTCCATTGCTCTTCTCCATTTTGCTTTTTTAGTATTCTTGCCCTCAAATTTTTGTGTTTGAATGCAAGTATAGCTTTGTCGAGTGTCTAAGAAAAATATTGAAGATTGTTTCTTCTCAAAACTGTATAATGATTTCAGGAGAGGAGGAATAATGATAATGACAGGCCATTTTATAGATTGTGTGTTTTCAAACGATCGGCTCAGATTGAAAGAGAGATCGACAGATGAGATTGATGAATGCCATGTGATGTGAGTTCCATCTCAGATAGAACGTGAGTTAGAACATGAGTCAGGAAAGACTAAAAATAGAACAAGATCTTAATCTTCAGTTAAAAATCTTCGAAAATAGAAGAAATAGACTTTGAATGTCAAAGACAAAGTCAGAACTCGAAGATCAGGAATTTGAATGCATAATTAAATTAATTAATTAAATAAAAGATATTTAATTAATAGATGCATACATGCATATAAGTTAGAACTAGTTAATCGACTAGTTGTGACAGAGAGTCTTCCTACAGAGATGATTAGCAGTTGCATTCAGAGATAACTGAAGAACTAAAAATAGATCTCGAGTCAGAAGGTGAGTGGATGATTAGATAACTGATTGACAGAGGAATGTGACATAAATAATTAAATATGAATTAAATGTTAATTTAATTAAATAAATAAAGATAATTTATTTAATTTGACTTTCGAAAAGGGTGGAATTGAATAATTAAATAATAAATATTTAATTATAGTTTGAAAAGGGGGTTAAATGAATAATTAAATAAAGATATTTAATTATAGTTGGAAAATTATGATAAAGGAGGAATTAACGAATTAGTGAATTAATTAAAAAGGGGTATTTAATTAATAGAGGAAATATGTGTTAGAAAGGTTAATTAAATAATAATAATTATTTAATCATGACCATGGACTATAAAAAATTATGTCAAATATGCACTCGCAAGCCTAGACCAATTTTTGGTATCTACAGTTTTCCCCTCTTTGATACAATGTTGGTACGACATTGTGTCAAAGAAAATATGACCCGGTCGTGCCCTAGCATGAAGTAGGTAAGGGTATTCCCCCAGTGAAAGGGAGAATGACGAGGAGGTAGTGGTATGCCTCCTCAAGAGGATAGGCAGGTTTGAAGAACATGAGTGTGCTCTCGAAATGGATAGATAATGGTGGTGAAGATGCAAAAATAAAGAAATGTTAGCATGGATGATTTCAGAATGTTAGTAAGAAACAATTAAGTTTGATTGATTGAGAAAAAAACATAATCTTCGATATATTTCCAAATACGATATACTTGCTTGTTATCATCATTGGACGGGACATGAAATAGATGGATAGTACACACTATGATATGAGATAGACCATAGTGTACCAAGTCATCCACCTGTGAAAAATAGACAGTCGTAGACAAGGAGTGTCTTAACTCAGACTAAGGACAAGATGCCCCAGTTATTTGGTCAAGACAAACCATAGATAGTAAACAAATAAAAGATGGGTCATTAGACGTCATTGCTCCTCTAAATCCTTGATAGGACATCCTTGAGGAAACTAGTAACATGACTCAAAAACCAATGTTAAAAAGACAGCTGATAGACATCAGCCAAAGAAAAAGAGTCCTGAGACATCGTTGCTTCTCTAAATCCTTCAAGAGACTTCCTTGAGAAAGCTAGTAATAGGATCTTGCATAAATTGATAAAAAGATAAGACAAAATAAGATATAAAGTCATAAAGCCAAATAAATGTATTCGCCAAAACTTGATCTTGTGGGATTGTTTGATGTTGATGTTTGACATAGCATAATGTGAGAGAATGACACATACTGCATAAGACGTTGAGTCTGGTTTCAACTTGGTGACTTCTGTATAAGGCATGACAAAGCCTGGTTTCAGAAAGACACGTGTCGTATAAGACATTGGAGTTTGATGACATTGAAGTGACAAGCCACATGAGACTATGACAATGTGTTGACGTCTGCTGACAAGAAAGACATATCTTGTTTAAGACATAGATTGATTACTTTGACAATGTGTTTGATATTGACTTAATGACTTTGAGATGTTTTTCCTTGTTGGTGCATGACTTGTTTTGATTCCTTGACTGATAAACTGTGTGTGTGTGTTTATTGAAAATGTATGATATGGAATGATACCCTAAACTATGATATGCAACTTGTGTGATAGTGATTATGAATGAACCCTATTGGACTGACCTAGTGTGGCCTCGGGAGCTCATCAATTGATTAGCCTTGCCTATGTTGTACACATAGAGACCTCTTAGTTCGATATGACCAATGACTTTGTATGTACAAAGAGTCATGATTTAACGTGTGTGATACATGAAAAACCTAGACTGACAGACCTAATGCCTCGAGGGCATATCGATTGATGGCCTTGCCTATGTCCCAGTCACAAAGGCAACGTAGTTCAACTATGTCTACGACTGACTTAACATGACCAACCTGACATGATTGAATAGACATGAATGACTTGACATGATTGACTAGACATGACTGACATGACACGATTGACTTGACTCTGTTTTTGGGATTTTCTAACATTTTTTGGATTTTTTTGGATTTTTGGAGTTTTCTAATGTTTTTGGATTTTTCAGGACATTATCCGATGGTGGTGACAAATACATGTAAATGATGCCTACAAAGAAGAATCCAAGGACAACCATGATCTTGCTCCTAGTCTAGCTGAAAACCAATTACTAGGTGATGATGACAACAACATTGTTTAACGTGGGAAGGACACATCCTGAAACAACGTGAAGATGACAATGATATGACAAGAGGATAATAGCCTGTAGCAGGGCTAGGGTCAAAGTCAAGGAATGTTTCGGATGATGCGTTAAGTTGCCATATTATTGCATTTGAAATGACTTGATGAGGACTGGATGGGATGATGAGGGATCTTTAGAGAATAGACAAGGAAAACCAAGATGGATGATAGGTATAAAAGGACAATGGATGGCTTTGGTAAAAGATAGGAGACACAAGGATTATGGATGGGATAATTATCATTTGGTCTCCAAGGACAATGTTGCATAGGGATAATGAAGCTATGAAGGTAATGACATGATGTTTCATGGATAGTGTATGACCAAAGGATAGTCATGTCAAAATTTTTCCCAAAGCATGATTTATGTTTGTACCCTAGTCCTTATCAAGATCAAGGTAGGTGGGAAAATGGATGGGAATGATAGGGCTTAAATGGATAGATGGAAATGTCATAAAAAATGTCATTCGAAAGGTATGGGAGATGAGACAATTGGCCCCGAAGTGTAAATATCCACATAGATAATTACCCTTACACATGACACCTGTTTGCTAGGTTTTCATCATGGTACTTATCCAAAGCGCCTGTTTGCCAGGTTTTCACCATTGGACGAATTGTTTTTTTCTCTTTACTTTTTTTTTGTCATTTTATTTTTATTTTTGGGGTGTCACCATGACACCTGTTTGCCAAGTTTTCATCAAGGTAACATTTTTTTCAAGATTGTCTCGATACTTTAGATGATCACTGACTGTGTTGAATCCTTTGATAGACTGGATCCATGATATGCCAATAATGACCTTTATGAAGTAGTTGTCTTGTTAGGATCATAACACTTGCATACAATTGATCGATGTCATTGTGATCCTTTGTGATACTAGAGTTGGCCTTATCAAAATACACACATCGCGATAGAGTGCCATGAGAGTCCTTACAATAAAGAGTTGTTGCCAAGATGCGATGGATTTGTGACATGGGATATGTGGACTTTAGACGAGATTTTGGACTATGATGGATGATGGTAGATGTAGGGGGATTGCTCAGAATTTTAGATGAATCACTTTTTATTTTCCAAACTTGGGATGTTGGATGGCGGAGTTTGGAATTTTGATTGGGATAATGTTTGGAACCAACACTTTTATATGCCTTACTTGATGACCATTGTGAAGGAGGTGGAAATTCATTATATGTGGGAGTCCTCTTTTCTTGTGGCTCCACATTGTGATTGACTTTTGGATTTGAAATATTTTCTTTGCTTGATCCATTTTTCTTTGGGATCCATTTTAACTTCATTTTTCCACTCATATTTTTGAATGATTTCATGGTCTTTGACATCTGATTTTGAACTTTGGATTTGAAATAATTTTTTTCTTTTTGTTGGTTCCAAATTGAAGGTTTATTCATGTTTGAATGACGGTTTATGGTGTGGATGGAAGGAGTTTTGGCAGAAATCTTATGGTAATAACTACTCATGGCCCCCATTTTGATGTTTATATCAAATAAAGTTGCCCCCAATATTGAGAAGGTATCACTAACATCATAACATTCTCTGAATAATGAATAACCAAGACCCTGATGTCTAGGATTTTCTTGAAGTTGTATTGGTTCTCGAATTCCTTGCTCGTGTAGGCCTAGTCCTTTGCCTTGATACTACATGTTCTGACAGATTTTGTTTGCAATGGGATATTTTTAGTTTTGAAAAGAAGATGTTAGCCCATCAATGTGTATGTAGACACTATTACTTGGAATCTTCTCTTCTGCAAGAAATCCTGCTCTAACAAATATAGATGATCCTATCTGATAAGATGTTGTAGCTTCATTAACATATTGGATATATTTCTAATTAACATCTTTGGTTTGATTTTGTGAAACATTAGATTCTGACTATTCTTCAAAAGATATCGATGCTTCCATGTCGATGTAGAAACTATCCTTATGGTCATTATCATGGAGTCCAGTAAATTTAGCTATAGCTTGATCATTTGAAAATATGTCTACTATAGAAGACTCTTGTTTTGGAGGAAGATCATCTATGTTTCCAAAGGAGGCAAGTGTCTCATTTTGGGAAATGGTGGTGTTCAAAGTCTGGGTAGGATCAACCTTAAATGTTTGATCATGAATGGCATAAAGGTCGATGAGTGGATCATTTTGGATTTCTTGATCAATGGTAGTGTCTTGGTCAAAGATAGGTTTGTCTTGGATGACTTGATTGGGAATGAAATCTCGATCAAGGATAAATGTATTTTGGCTGCCATGATTATCTAGAAGGACTTCTTGGATAGACCTAAAGATAGGGTCATGGGATGGACTTCGTTGATCTTGACATGAAGGTGAAGCCATGATGTCATGCTTTGGACTTTCTTTTTGACATGTATCCTCAAGTGTAGGCAATGTAATGTGATTTTGGAGACCATGAATAGTTGTGCTTTCATGACTAAATGTATGTTGAGATGGAGTTTCTTGGAATGGATTGGTGTATAATGGACTCGGATATGGCATGGAGGTTTGGACTTGGTTGAGGGATGATGGGCAAGGATAGGATATGAATGCATGACCAGGATATGACATGGATGAAGGACCAGGAAATGACGTGGATGGAGGACTAGGATATGATGTGAATGGAGGATTAGGATGAGATGAAGGACTAGAATAGGACATGGATAAAGGATTAGGATAAGATGAAGGACAAGGATATGACGTGGAGACTTGGACTGAATTGATGGATGGTTGATTTCCCTTGTCAAGGTTAGGGTGGGTATGACTAATGAAAGTTTGTTGTGACTTAGTGTCATGAATGGTGTTAGGGGAATATTGATAATGAGGGTAGGTGGATGGAATACTAGAGTTTATGGGTTGTTGATAAGATGGATATGTGGTTAGTTGACCATGGGTTGAGGTTGATTGGTATTTGGATTGGATAAATTTTCTTTTGAAGTCTATGGGTTGTTGGTATTGACCCATGTGAAGTAATTGGTATTCAACTTGACTAGCAAGCATATCAAGGTCAATGGAAGACATGGCGATGGATGGTAATGCAAATGATATGGAATTATGTCTCTAAATGATATGATTTTTAGTCTATGTTTTTTTTTTTGGATTTTCTAAATATGACGAATGTTATGACAATGACGTATACTAGAATGACATGCTCTAGGATGTAGGATATGCAAAATATCGAGCAGACTAAGATGATAAATGAGTCTAAGATGGGTATAAGCTACCACCTATTGAAGAAATGCATGCAAGGATTTATGTTTGACCAAGGAACCTGATTGTAGGATAAGGACAGTTGACAAGGTGAATTTCCCAAATTAGACTATTGAGCTGGAAAGATTCACAAAAGGACTAAAGTGACTAGGTTCAATGATTGTGACAAATCGGAACATGAATGTATCCAATGACAAGGAAAGTTATCTCTATTAAACAATATGCAATTTCCTAGGAAGTATCTATATGCATGCAACTTAGGATGACTGTGACTAAGACGTTGATTGTGACTAAGATGTATATGACACCTAATGATGCAAGGTTTTGAGAAAAAATTTCAGTTTCTATCCAAGGTTGATCTTAAGAACCTAAAGCAAATAATGAAAATGATGTTTCAGACTCAACTCACAGTTTTTGATGTTTTCTGTTGACAGACAAATGTGGTTCACCTAACAGTTGCGGTTTAAATGTTGATAGATGTGGTTTTCAACAGTGCATGCAGTCTTTCTAATAGTTGTGGTTTTTCCTATGACAAATGGGGTTTACTAATACACATGCGGCTCGAAAACTGATAGATGCGGTTTACCAATACACATGCGGCTCAAAAAATGAAAGATGCGATTTGCATGCACGCATGTGACTCAGAATACGACAGTTGCAACTCGTGATATGCAGACTATGAAAATTGAACATTTTGACAGACAGATGTAGATTTTCCCCTAACAGATGCGACTTGCTAATACACATGCGGCGATTAAACTGACAAATACGACTCGATTTTCTGACAGTTGAATTTTTCCCGAAAGTTGAAATTTTCCCAAAAGTTATTGACTGACTTTGTTGGTTTGATCAAGATTTTGACGAATACAACAAACAAAAAACACAACAATCAATGTATTTTCAATTTTGTGATGGGAGGATTGTTTAAGACTCGAAAACATTGACAACCTAGTCTTTTAGGACAATACTTGTTGAATTCTTATTTGGATTTCTCCAGCTATGCCTATTTATGGCGAATGACTAGTAGCTTGAACCCACTGGCTCCCCTCCATGACACTCACTTATACGGGGCAGCCAAGCTACTATATCCATGAAACTCCCATGGCATACATTTCATTTCCACACATAAACCGTAAGAATATAAGACAGCTTCACAGGGCTGACCCTACTATGCCAACAAGTAGGTAGGATTTCGGTAACTCTACAACAAGGTTTTTAATAAGGGCATTCCATTCATGGGACACTATCCAACATTGGAAAGAGTCCATTTCTATCCATCTCATTGGAATAGTGAGTGTGATTCGTGGGTTTTCCACAAGAATCCTCTTTTATATACCGGTTGGAAGTCGCTTGGCTTTAGCGTGCTACCGATCTGAGTCGTCTTGGGGTGAGTACTTTTTTCCACCAAGACAGGCCCAAGTTCTAGAGTCAACAACCGTTTCTCTTACACCTAGGATCACATGATTGCGCAAGGGGAGAGGATACTTTGGTGTACTGAATCGTAAGGGTTATAGATATGTGCAAAGCACCAAACAAAGAAGATAGTGGTTTTTTTTAATCCAAACGACAATTTTCTATCTATCAATCAAAAAATTCATTCTAATCCCACATGACGATTATCTATCTACCAAAAAAAAGCTTGCTTAAATAAATAAATCAACACAAAGGCATTAGGTCTTGCATGCAAATTTATCAGTAGTTCATTGTTCTTCAACTTTCATCTTGCAAAAAATTGTGTTTGGTTTTAATTGTCTTCAAAGCTTCATCCTACAAACACTATGTTATTCCCCTAGACTTTATTTAGCTCCAAGTTTTTTTTGTCCACTTGATCCAATGTGTGCTTTGAAGTATTTTTTTTTTAATTTTTTTTATGCACATTCACAAACCGAACAAAGCCAAAACCCTAATAGCTAGTCAAGACAAATCTATTTTTTGTAAATATTTTTGACAGTAAAAATAAATTTACAGAGAACAAAACCATACTAAAATTTCAAGAACTTTCCAAAAATGTAAATAAATCTAAAATATTGTTTGTTTTGCACCTAAAATTAATTTTTTATGAAAAATCATAAAAAAATTATTAAAATTTTAAAACAGATCCAAATTTTTTTATTTTTTCACTGAAGGTGTCTGACATAATTTCAAATCTTCACAAAAAATTTCCTGAATAGATCTAGAACTATTTGTGAGATTCAAGCAAATATTTGGGAAACCATAATTTTCAAAGATCTATTGTTTGACTAATAATTTTTCATCCAAATTTAAAACCTAAAGAACAGACCCCTATTGAAATTCAAATTTGTTTCCATAAACTTAAACATATCCAAAATATTTGACAATTTTCTCTCAAAATTGATTTTTAATGAAAAATAACAAAACAATTATACAAAATTCAAAACATCTCTTAAAAATCCGATTTTTTTTGTGGAAGCTCTTGATAATATTGTCTACTAGCAAAACAAAATTCATGAAAAAATATGTAACCGTTTGAAATTTCTGGTTGAATATGTCGGGTTCACCAAATGTAACATCATAAATTTTTCTGCAAGCTAGAATAACAAAGTTAAATCCTAATCTAAACAATAATCTAATCTAAAATCAAACAATAAAGAACGAATATGAAAACATGATAATAAACTAAACAAACTGAATTGATCTCACCGAATATGCATTCATTCCTTCGAATTATCTCCATTGCTCTTCTCCATTTTGCCTTTTTGGTATTCTTGCCCTCAAATTTATGTGTTTGAATGCAAGTATAGCTTTGTCGAGTGTCTAAGAAAAATATCGAAGATTGTTTCTTCTGGAAACTGTATAATGATTTTGGGAGAGGAGGAATAATGATGATGATAGGCCATTTTATAGATTGTGTGTTTTCGAACGATCGACTCAGATTGAAAGAGAGATCGACGGATGAAATTGATGAATGCCATGCGATGTGAGTTCCGTCTCAGATAGAATGTGAGTTAGAACATGAGTCAGGAAAGACTAAAAATAGAACAAGATCTTAATCTTCAGTTAAGAATCTTCGAAAATAGAAGAAATAGACTTTGAATGTCAAAGACAAAGTCAGAACTCGAAGATGAGGAATTCGAATGCATAATTAAATTAATTAATTAAATAAAAGATATTTAATTAATAGATGCATACATGCATATAAGTTAGAACTAGTTAATCGACTAGTTGTGACAGAGAGTCTTCCTGCAGAGATGATTAGCAGTTGCATTCAGAGATAACTGAAGAACTAAAAATAGATCTCGAGTCAGAAGGTGAGTGGACGATTAGATAACTGATTGACAGAGAAATGTGACATAAATAATTAAATATGAATTAAATGTTAATTTAATTCAACATTCAAAAATAGAAGATTTAATTAAATAAATAAAGATAATTTATTTAATTTGACTTTCGAAAAGGGTGGAATTGAATAATTAAATAATAAATATTTAATTATAGTTTGAAAAGGGGGTTAAATGAATAATTAAATAAAGATATTTAATTATAGTTGGAAAATTATGATAAAGGGGGAATTAATGAATTAGTGAATTAATTAAAAAGGGGTATTTAATTAATAGAGGAAATATGTGTTAGAAAGGTTAATTAAATAATAAACATTATTTAATCATGACCACGGACTATAGAAAATTATGTCGAATATGTACTCACAAGCCTAGACCAATTTTCGGTATCTATAGAATTAAATTAGACATTTCATATCTAATTTGGTAGGTGGATATGATTAGCTATAGAATATATTTCAATTGAATATTCAAATTTACTCAATTTAGGAAAAGAGGATATTTAATTTAATAAAAAAAAACTATAGAAGTCTATGTTTATTAAATAAATATGGAAGAAAAATGATAATTAATAGAAGAATTTAATAATGATAATTAAATAAAATAAAGTATTAAATTTGTTTATTTAATTAAGAAGAAATAATATAAAAATAGAAGAATTAAAAGTAAACTATATAAATAGATATTTATATCTATTTAATAGTAGAATAATTAAAGGTTAATTAATCAAATAAATCGTATTTAATTAATTAGATTATCTAGACCATTTTTAGGTGTATACATTTTGCCCCTCTTTGAAGTGATGTGTTTACGCATTGCTTCAAAGAAAATTTTGTTGTTGTTGCTAGTATTGATGAAAAAAATTTAGATATGCCCCAAATGTTGATTTTGTTGTGATGATGGATATATGCCCCCTTAGGAGATAAATTGATGAATTTTTTTTTTTTTTTTTGGATTTTTGGAATATTTCTAATTTTTTTATGTTTTTTTTTTTCTTTAATGATTTGATAAAGGTTTGATGATGAAATAATTTATCTCTCAACAACTAGTTTGAAAGATGCCCCTGTATTGAAGTATGAATTAATCCTCCAGTAAATAAAATAAATAAATCCCACTAAAATCCCTTTTAACCACTCTTTAAAAATAAAAAAGGGGTTATTTAGAATTCATTTGTGCAATTGAGTTTTTGAAATTTGAGAGAGAGTGATTTTGAGCTTTGGAGAAAAATGCCAATCCCTTACCACACTCACCATTTTGAGTGTGTGTATTGACACACCCGCCTGACCCCCTACGGACCTTCGGTACGTAACCATGAACCTCCTTGTTTTTTGTGTTTTTTGAATTTCATGCATGTAATTCAACTTTCAAAATTTCAAATTATTTTAGTGCATAGATAGCCCACAGTAGTGCATAGGATTGTTGTTTTATCACTTCACCCAATTAGTGCATAGGTTATATATTTTAGTGCCTTGGTAGGATAAAATAGTACATAGAATAAATTAGTGCTTGGAAAAGATTGTTTAGCGCATAGACATGCTAAAGCAGCGCATAGAGAAAATTTTGTAGCACGTAGGCTAGATGAAGTGACACATAGACTGATATGGCACATTGGCCACCTATTTTGGTGTATTGAGGTGTTTTAATGGCGCATTGAATTTTTTAGCACTTTAAAACACTGTTTTAGTGCATCTAAGTTAGAATGATGTATTTTGTCAAATTTGTCCTGGATTTTGTCAAATTTTTATCCTATCAATCGTTGGTTTGATATGTTTGATGATCTTAGTAGAGTAGATGATGTTTAACCCCATAATAGGCGATTTTGATGATTGATTGATGACAATTAACCTCATGATAGGCGAGGAAAAAATATAGTATTTTTGATCTACCTCATGATAAGCGAGGTTGATTTGATTAATTGACCTCATGATAGGTGAGGTGCAATTTTCAAGATTGATGATTGAACTCATGATATGCGAGGTTGATTGATGATTTCTCATGAGATTTGATCAAATTCTCACCAGAGCTATTTAGATTTGATAGGTTGATTGATGTTTGATGAATTGACATAGATTATTGACTTTCAACATTTCATGATGATAGAAGGCATTGACGAATCTTTAGGTTCGTGAGTAGTTTCCTAGGACTTTTGATTTGATACCACAACTAGTGCATCCTGAGACATGAATGATCATGCATTGTGGTTTGTCCTCTCTCTTATATATGCCCCATATTAGGATTAATCAGAGTCTCCTAATAGTCCTAGCAGAGAGGTGGCATAGCGAGCATAATACCTTCCACCTTCCTACTAGTGAGATGACCATCACTCTTGAGGATGTATGGAAAATTTTGAGGATTCCTGTTGTTGGTGACCTTGTGCTATATGATTCATTAGAGTAGGGTGGGACTGATGCTCTTCATAGATTATTTTAGGATGATCACATTTGTGGGTATGAGATTCCATGTCATGATATGGTGGATGCCTACACCACCCTACCTTCAGTACTTGTTGGCTTTATTGGAGGGTTCCTCTGCCCTGATCGTAGGTCAAAGGGACTTTTGGCTGGTTGGGGTCATGCATTGGAGAGTATGATTATGCATGGTACCAAATATTTATGGGGCATGTGTATGCTTGCCCATATTTATCACGATTTACATTCAGTTGTTTACCTCTTAGGTCGTAGTTTGTCTGCAAGGGTTACATCATTACAGGTGTGGGCATGAGAACATATAGATGTTACATTTCTAGTGATGGTGATACAACAACTAACCATGAGGCCATATGTGCACATTTATGTAGCTCATCTTACTCAGCCTAGACTGGGTAAGTTAGAGCATTGGTGGAGAGTGTTGGATGATGTTGAGGTTGTCACATGGCAGCCTTATCTAGACTACAAGCACTAGGATGATGATGATATTCAAATTCCTTATCTCTCTCAGTTGTTACTAATGATTGGTCAGACTCATTAGGTGTTAGAGATATTTTTATTCAAGAGGGTTCTCAAGAAATTTGGTATTGTATAGGGCATGCCTCAAGGTGTCGCCCATTATGGCTGTCATCAGATAGATTTTGCAGATTGGGGACCCTATCTCTCATATGATGTCATCGGTCAGGAGTACCATACTCTATAGCCTTTAGTTTGGAGTATTCATCTGGATATTATAGAGGCACCTATCACAATAGATTATGAAGAGTATTTGACTCTACATCCCTTTCCATCGATTACAATTCCTGATGAGTCAATGCCCTTACCTTTGGAGGAGGAGGGTAGTGATGACAAGGAGGGATATGATGACAGTGGTGATGATGGTGAAGGTGGTGGTGAGGATGATGAGGGAGATGATAGGGGTGGAGATGATGATAGTGGTGGTGATTCGGGTGGAGATGTAGATGTGCAAGATTTTATGGTGCCTCATAAGAGGCAATCATTAGTAGCACCTTTAGAGTAGCGTGTGTGTATAGGGGTACCATCATATCATCAACAGACTCAGATGGTGAGTTTATAGGTGCAAGTACAAACCATACATGGGTAGGTTGTATAGGCTCAAGGTTTGTTGTCTCAGACACATAATAAAATTCAGACAAAGGCCAAGGCTCATGCACAGGCTCTTGCTCATGTACAGGGTAGTTGGTAGCTGCTCAGGCACATATTGCCTCTTTGACAATAGAGTGAGATGCAACCAGACATGTTGTAGAGCATTCTCAGACTATTGTAGAGAGGTTAAAAATACTAGCAAATGGTACCACTATTGGTGATTATATGAGAGAGCTTGTTAGTGTGGGAATAGAGGTAGAGTTTTATAGAGGCCAATACCATAATGCAGTTCCCTCCAAGCAGAGAGTTAGTTATGCGAAGTCTCGATTTGGTAGGACTAATTCTAGGACTATTAGTGTGGGTGTGACTCAACCTCCATAGAGAGATCCGAGAGATCTTGGTATGTCTGGTGGTAGAGGGATTGGTCCAAAGATGCCTACACCTTCTGAACGTAGCAACACATAGTTGCATGATGTGATTTTATGATATATGAGACATGAAGTATACTCTCATTCAATGGTTCACAACCATTTTTGATGTTGTATCTCTTTTTATTTCAGAAATCCTTGTATACTTGACATTATGATTTTGAGATCTATATGATATGTGGTGGATTGATCGATCTATATGTGTTCTATATTATTTTATGATGGATTCATTTAATTTCCCTTTTCTATATGTTATATGATGATCTATATGATACTGTTATGGATGCATTTAATGATCATGTGATATGCTATGATTTATGATGTTCTATCTATAATATTAAAATGGATGCAGGAATAATAATTATGTATGGATGCATGATGTATGTAGTTATTTACATGGATTGATAGATGTATGACGATGAGTATATCTAAATTACATGATAATGTAAGCATATGCATGATTATGGATGTGATTTTTTAATGATAAATGAATAATGTAGATATATGATATTTGAAATGTATGAATGAATGATAATAATAATAATGTTTCTTTTCATGTATGCTTTATGATATGATAAATGGATGAATGAAAATATGCAATTACATAGAGATTTGGTTTTCGATAGTTTTTCTCATGCAATTTTATGATGTGATGATTTGAAAAATATGATATGATGTAAAATATATGATATAATGTGTCAATGATGAAATGCTATAATAATTTTCTCTTTTCATCTATGCATTGGAAATGGTTATGAAACTATATGATAATGATGATGTTTTTTGTTAATGTCAAGTATACTCAATCTGTTAATAAGGAAAGTTAACATCTTTGATGAATTGGTTACCTGTCTTCGAACAAAATACTCTACCATGCAAAACTAACATGAAGGCAATCTAATGTAATCATTTAAAATTACATATGCAAAAATTGTCACCTTAACAGTCTTTTTATCATGATTTTTATCATCATTGAGCCTTTAAAATGTTGAAAGTGAGTACAAGCATCGATGGTATGAGTTAGACCATGATGACCTGAATACTACTTTCATGATTTTTGATATTGCAAGTGAACACAAGCATCTAGGTAATATTAAACTGAGATGACCTAAGCATTTCTTGCATAAACAGATAAGAATTGAATCATTTTACTATGTAAATTCGTAATGTCATCAGTGATACATTGTAGAGCATGTCTCGCGATAATTTACAGAATAAATGATCAATTCATAGACAACAAACAAAGAAAATACCATTCTCCTTCCCAACTTCTCTAGTTAAATACATCATCAAGTTTCTCTAAAGAAATGATAAAAATAATTAGAGTACCACATGTTGAACACTCAAGCATATAGCGATAAAATCATAATTCAAAATAATATCACCCCCCTAAAGTTTGTCTTGATTTGATTTTGATTTCAGTTGTTTGATAGAGATGGTTCATTTTTCTGAAATATTTTGATGTTCGATATATGCTGAACGTTGGGTTTCACTTTGATCATTGTGTTTACTATGTTTTTCATGTTGTTGTTTTCCCATTTGTTTAAGCTCATTTTATCACCCCTAGTGAGTTCAAGATGTTTCCCCCAAGCTAGGGTGAGACATGACCCCATATGCAATGATATGATATTAAATGGAAATGATGGTGAAAGTGAATGACCATGACATGCCTCTAATAGATGGAACTTCTTGTTTAAATCATGAGTAGTGCCTATTTCTAGGTTTTCACCACATGTTTTTATTGCACTTCTTTAGACTTTATGATTTATTTTTATTTTTTATTTAACTTATTTTTTATTTTTTTTGTATTTTTTCCTTTTTTGATTTTTATTTTACATTTTTTTGTTACCAAGATGCATGTTTGCTAGGTTTTCATCAAGACAACTATTTTTACAGGACTTGAACCATGCACTAGGTGATTCAAGTGTAGAAGTTTCTGAGATGGATACTTTTGATAGGCTCATCGAATTTATCTCTTTCACATGTTGATAGTTGATAGGCTCCAGATCCATAGAATGGTATGAGAAAAAAAGGACTTAGTCAGATAGGTTCAAATTTCTCTTTCTTTTCTCTGTCTTGTTGATTTCTAGGGTTTTCCTTTAGGACCAAGTCACCAACCTAAAATACTCTAGGCTTTAATCTATGATTGTAGCTCCTAGACATTCTTTGTTGGTATGCCTTTAAATGATTGAAATATTGTTGACGACATTCATCCAACAATTCTAGTTCTTGTAGTCTAGACACCCTATAATCCTCATTTGGTATAATTCCCTTCAGTGACACATAGAGTGATGGAATCTCAACCTCGATGGTAGTATGGCCTTTGATCCATATACCAAGGAATATGGTGTAGCTCCTGTAGATGTTCTTATGCTAGTTCAGTATGCCCACATAGCAGGGTTCAGTTGACTGTGCCAATCATGTCCAACATCATTGATCATTTTCTTTAGAATTTTCAGTATTGTTTTGTTGGAGGCCTTTTCTTGGCCATCTCCTTGAGGATATTATGATGTTGGAGGTGAAACCTTTCACACAATTCTTGGACATCCTAGTTTTTAAAAGGTCTACCATTGTCTATGAAAATAGATTAGGGTATGCCATACTGACAGATGAGGTAATTCAGTATGATGAAGAAATCTTCTTTCCAGTGATTGTTTTTAAAGGAACTGCTTCGATCCACTTTGTAAAGTATTTTTTTACAGCGATTATGAACTTGTGTCCATTGGATGAAGATGGATTAATCTTTCCTACTAGGTCCAGTTCCCACTTAAAAAAGGGCCATGTTGAAGTAAATGGTTATAATTCTTGTACTAGTGCATGGAGTAGGTTACCATGTATCTAGCACTTCTGACACTTCTTAACAAACTAATAAACTTTGTCTCCATGTTTGGCTAGTAATACCCCAAACAGAGGAGTTTCTTGGCTAGAGTTAGCCCGCTTGAATTATTTCCATAAATACCTTCATGGACCTCATGTAAGGTTTTCTTAGATTCATTATGTTCTAGGAACCAGAGAAGAGTACCATCTAGACCTCAACGGTAAAGTATGTCAGCAATTAAGGCATGCCATGTAGTTTGGTGGATGAAGTTGCGTTTCTAGTTTCTAGAGAGATCGGGAGGAAGGATATTGTCTTTTAGATAAGAATAGGTCTCTCCATAGATGGAGGATTAAACGTCATCTAAATGGTATATGGTTTGAGATTTAGGACTATCATACGCAGGATTAGACACTTGTTCTACCATAAACTCATAGCGACCACTTTTTTCTAGCAACTGCAAGAGAGAAGCAATTGTCGCCATAGCATCTACAACTTTTTTTTCTACCCTCAAGATATATTCAAAATTGATATCCATAAAGTACATTTTAAGATCATCAATCAACTTATTATATGTCATCAACTTCTCATCTTTCATCTGATATTCATCATTTACTTGATAAATGACTATTTGTGAATCTCCATATATTGTATCTTTGTGATCTTCCATTCAAATGCTACCTTGATGCCAATGATTAGTGCCTCATACTCAACTACATTATTGGTACATGGAAACATGATTCTATAGGACCTTGGGATGGTGTGTCCTTGAGGTGTAACAAACAAGATTCCCACACCAAACCCCCATTGTGTGTATGACCCATCAAAATAAAGCCTCAATTGTTGTGTTGTCGCAGTAAGAATGTTTGCATCAGGAAACTCAATTGTCATAGGACAATCATTGATTAATGGAGCTTTAGCTAACTAATCAACAATCACTTGACCTTTGATGGCTCTCCTATCCACATACTGGATATCAAATTCACTTAGGATCATGACCCACTTAGCTAGTCTCCCTGTTAAAGTAGCCTTGCTAAGTAGATATTTTAAGGGATCAATCTTTGCTATGAGCCTGATGGTACAATTCAACATGTAATGTCACAACTCTTGGGTAGAAATACCACTACCAAACAAGCTTTATCAATAAAGGTATAGTTTATTTCATATCCATTCAGAGTCCTGCTGATATAGTAAAATACTTGTTCCTTTCCCTCAGGATCTTCCTACGCTAATAATGCTCCTAAAGAAATGTTTTTGTTGCAATGCATAGTAACACTGTTATCTCTTTTGTAGGTGGCATGAGTATGGGTGGAAACATCAGATATTGTTTAATTTGATTGAAATTTGTTTCACACCCTTGATCCCATTTGAACAAGATAGTTTTATGTAACAAGTGATGGAATGTATGACTCTTGTCTGTTAATTGGGAGATCAACCTCCTAATTGATTATAGCCTGAATTGTAGAGACCTTAGCTAACTGATATTATTTGGTGGTGGCATTTCCATTATAGCCTTGACCTTGGTGGGATCCACTTTGATACCCTTCTCTAAAACTATGTATTCTAGGAGTTTAGTTGATGTAACACCAAAGACACATTTCTTACGATTTAATCAAACCTTGAAATTCTCTAATTTGGTAAAGATCTTGTAAATGATCTTAAGATGTCCTTTGGAATATGAATTTGCTAAGATATCATCCACATAATCCTCCATAAAGGTATGCATAATGTCCTAGAAGATGGTGGTCATTGCTCATTGATGTGTGGCCCCTACATTTTTCAACCCAAAGGGCATGATTTTCTAGCAAAAAGTTCCCCATGGATAGGTGAATGTTGTTTTCTCCTGATCATCTAGTGCTATCTTGATTTTATTGTAGCCTGAGAAACCATCCATTATTGGTAACATGGCATGTCCTACTGTTAATTCCACAATGATGTCAATGTTTGGTAAAGGAAAATCATCCTTTGGACATGCCTTATTTAGATCTCAAAAATCTGTGCATATTTTGATACTATTGTCTAGTTTAGATATAGGTAAAATATTAGAAATCCACTCACCATAATCGATAGACCTGATGAATCTTGCATCTAACAAATTTTTCAGATCAGCCTTTACCATCAACACGATGTGTGGGTGCATTTTCCTTAGTTTTTGCTTCACGGGTTTTATTCTAGATGGTAGAGATAAATGATGCATTAGTATATATGGATATAAACTTGCAATATCAGAGTATGACCAAGCACAGTTAATGATTTTGTCCTCAAATAATTTGGTGAATTCAGGATTTTCCTGTTCTATCATAGATGCTGCCAGATGTAGAGTCTTTGATTTTTCTATTGTGTTGATGTTAATAGACTATGTAGGCTCCACCAGTACTAATGATATTTCATGATAATGCTATGGAAGGGTGTCAAATCTCCCATATTTTAGTGCCTTAGAGAGGTTTTCACCATCAGATGCATTCTTTATTTTTACTTTTTTGAGATATAATGTTGCCATTAAATGGTTTTCACCATTAGATCCATTGTTTATGTTTTTGGTTTTGCAACTAGAAGATTTGACACCTATTGATGGTGTTTTCTGCACAACAACAACTCAGATAAAATATGATATCCTATCTCTCTTGAAAGGTAAATCTCTATGGGAAAAGAGATAACCCCAAGGTCTCTAATGTCAGGTCTTGACAATGCAACAAAACAACTTAGTGATGATGTGAAAATTCTGGTAATCACAATGGGACCTTACTACGAGCAAACACTGGACTTTGAATTTATCAGATCTAAATAATGAATTGATACCCAAAATCTTGATTTGAACCTTGATAATAAAGAAACAACAAAAGATAAAAGTTTCAGAGATGATTCTAAGAATAATTCTAACCCTAAGATTGAAAATGCCAAAAGATAAAATGCTTAAAATGGACCGATCTCTCATAAACTACTCTCTATTTAACCTAGATGAATCTACAATTTCACATAAATAGTGCAATCTTCTAATGTATTTAAATATTTTCAAATCACAAACATTCATTCATTCAATTCTATTGCAATTGAGATGAATGAACCCTCATAACTGAACTAAGCTCAATTTTAAGCCCAGGCTAACTTTACAAAGTAGCTAACAATCAGCTAACTGTAAAAATTATGGACTAGAGATCACTGCAAACATTCCAAACATGAAACCCTAAGAATTACCAAAAAATTTAACCATAAACTTATAAGCAATTTCAAAGATATAAAAACAAGAACCATGTCAGATGAAACTCCACAAGATAGATACCAAATCACAATATCTCTCTTATATTAAATCATCCAAAATAGCAACAACTCCAGTTTTTTGTTACAACACTTGCTTGATAATAAACCCTAAGTCGCTCTAATATCACTTATCTATTTTATCTCTATCTCTATCCTTCTATATGCTTGTCTATTCTCCTATCTATATTCTCAAATGAGGCGACATGCCTGTTTTATAGAGAATCCCTAAGATAGGTCAGCCCAAAAGATAATTTACAATAAAAACATGACCTACAAGAGGTCGGCCTCAAAGATATTTGAACATAATATGAAATGTTCCATTGGCACCAATTTCATCCAAAAATGACCAAGATACCAAAAGTTCAGGCCAATACATGTGAATAATGGGAAGCACAAATCTCGATGTAACCCTATATAGCTACTCCCCATCCTTGTCCTTAGCTCGATCTTCTTCACCATGTACGGCCAATAGGACTCTATCCAACTCAGCAATAGGTGGCACAGGCAAAACCCTAATCCTTCTCTCAAGAGACTTGATGTCATCTCTTCACTGCCTAGCTGTACCATCCCAGTCAACCCTATTAGTCAAGTATTTGTCCATGACTACAATATAAGTTGCAACATCATCCAACTAATGCCCAGTAACTAGTCCTTCACTGACTGGAGAACAAACATCTATCCACCATTTCTAAAGTTGCTCCAGATTAATATGTTTTAGAGCAAACTTCTTCCTTCTAGTCATGACCTCAAAGAAGGAGATACACTTGTTATGGATACCAGTCAAAGTGTCCTCAATCTTCCTATTTATAAATCTTTCTTAAGGCCTTCTACCTCATTTGTAGGATTTCAAACCATTCCCAAGGTTTGGAAACCCTTGGAAAAGGAAGAATCCCACACTTTACCAGTTTATGTTTTGTTAACCCCATGATTGTTGTGTTTTTCTGCAGGAAGAGATCAATATCCTCCTTATCTTGAGCCAATACAGCCTTCAACCAATCAATCGACCTCATAGCATCCCCTCAGGTTGACAAAATTTCCTTAATAGCATCATCTCCTTTGGTTTGGCCACCCTACAACCAAGAAATTGTAGCATGTGTGGTGCCTTTCATCTTTTCAAGCTTAGAGATTATCTCCTGAGGTAAGAAACCTACAACAAAGGAGGAAGAACTAATAGTTTGTAAAGGTTTCATCAATTCTTGCAAGTACCTCTTCAGTTTCTCATTTTCCCTCTCTAGCTCATGCCTAGTTTGCACAACCTTCTTCAACCTGCCCACAATCATAGCACTGGAGCCTTCATATTCCTCAACATCCTGCTCCACAGAAGCATTCCCCAAGTCAACACTTTGCACATGATAATCCTAGGTAGACACATTGTATCTATCTTTATTTGGAGTAGGGGTTGCAATATGGGCTACCCTACTGCCTAACCCATCTCTTTCAATCCAAGACACAACCCTAGCTTTCTTCTTAGTTTTTTACTTTTCCACATTAGCCATAAGGGCATCCCAATTAGGAGGATCATCCTCCAATATCACCATTTTTCTCTTCAAATCTTTCTCCAACCAATCTTGAATAGTAGACACAATAGGTGCTATATTTTTCCCATCTTGTTCCTGTTCCTGCTAATCCTTAGTTGCATCCTTTTCAACACTTGACACTTTAGGGATATCCATGACTAGATTCTCCTTATCCTGCAACTATTCTTCCACAACAACCTATATCGATGAAGGGGCCCTAACTGGTATTTCATCCCTCTATGGAGATTTGTTCGATTGATCCTTCATAGGTGAATCTGCATGTTCCACCAAAGGCGACTGAATCATCTTATCAATTTCTACCCCTGCATTATAGGGGTCTCCCTCCTAAAATTCTCCGTCACCGAAACCTTTAGGATATTCATCCTTCTTTGGTTCCTCCTGTGTGCTACCAGCATCCTGAGGAATGGAGATATCTACCTGTTCAACAATAGGAGCACTTACTGAAACATTATCCTTTGTTGCAATATCCCTTGGGGAAGGAGTCCTTGGCCTCCTCATGTACACTTGTATCTTTTCCCCTAAGCTTTCCACCTCTACCACTAGTGGCTCAATCTCCTTGTTAGTTTTAGGATCCTCCTCTACCTGTGATAACTTTGTAATCCTTCTTCTCTTTGTCAATGGAGGAACAATTTATGCCTCCTCCTCCTTGTTCTTTTGAACCTATTTCCTTGAGGCATGTCTCCTCTTCTTAGCAATAGGCTTCCTCTATTTACTCACCTCTGCAGCCTTCTCAACCTGAATGTCTCTAACTTGGATTCTGAAAGGAGAATTCACCTTGTCCTTGCCCTTAGGATCTGGTTCAAGTGACTCCTCAGAAGCAGAGTGAGACTCTAAGTCTCGCATAAGATCATAGGTACATGGGATACCCTCACTCTCCAATTCCAGGATCTTGTGTTTCAACCACATTTTGGTGTACTTAATCATCGAGGTCATGACTTCATCCAAATCTATTTTTTCTTCGTCTAACCAGTCAACTTCTCCAACTAGCTTATCTTTCACTACCTCATAAACATGACCCTGGATTAGGTTTCCATACTCTTCCACTTGATCAAGGATGACCCTCACATTCTACAACCTTATTAAATCCACTGGAAGTCTGGAGAACTTCCTCCATCTTATGTCAAACTCATCGGCAAGGTTAATCTAGTAATCTTCAATACTAACCTTATGGGTATATTCCTTGCTAGCCTTCTTTTGTGATTCATCGGTGATGTCAAACCTCTCTCTCTTGGAATGGAAAGAGAGACAAAAATTACTCATCTCCTCCTCAAAAGCATGAGAAAATTGAGTAAAAGGACAAACCTCACCCATTCCTATCTTGTGCATTTCTCCCTTCACAACATTGTCAAAGTCACAAATCTGTCTAGTGACTTCCACCAATGTGATATGATCAGTAGGGTATCTAGGAAGTATGTAGAGAGCCCTTTGAAATCCATCAATTCTAATGTAAGAGAAAGTGGGGAAGTGGATAAACCATGCCCCATATCTCCTTATCAATTCTTTAGCCCTATCAAAAATTCTCATATGCTTTGCACCTTGGAGCAATCTAGTGATGTACATTGTGAAAGCATCATTGGATCTCCTATAGCTTCCTCTAGTTAAGTGCAGATCTTGATATACTTCATATATAGCATCCTGTCCAAAGGTACGCCTAGTGCTCAACCCCTTGTATGGGTAAACTATTGGAAATGAATACACTAGGTAGGAGGTCATAGTAAAATTCTTGGTTTGGAAGACATTGCATAACTTCTCATGGATCACTACACTGATGAAACCTGCCCAGTGATAATCAATTCCCTACTCCAATCTAGCAATTACATTGAACATCCAAGTCTCGAACACACCTGTACTCTTCAACCCCACTAGCCTACTAAGAAGAGTGATAAAATTGTAGTACTCTCTCTTAAAATTGAACCTGAATAGTTGCTTAGGCAACTTAGAGAAATGGGACTTAGGCTTCTCCAAGCAAGATTTGATCACCTGCTGGGACTTAACTACATTCTCTTCAAAATACTTCCTGGCACCATCCATATCAAAAGCCACCACATGTGATTTTTCAGGAATATCAAAGGTTGCAGCAATGGACACAGGGCTAAAGCCTACCAAAACCCTCCTCTAGGGACCAGTTATCCTTGGTTTCCCCCTATCATAGTTCCTAGCACACTCAAGCACGAATTCAGAAAACTACACCGTGGAGTGGAAACCTGCCACATGAGCCAATCTAGAGTCCACAATTCTCCTAGCCAACAAAGGACGGCTCAGTGTTGACATCCCAGACTTAAATTCCTCATAGTCCCACATACCTACATTAGTATATGTGATTCCTAACCAAACTGAGGTCACCTTACTCTCAAGAATCCGACTCTTTATGTCCAATTTTACTTTCTCTGCATTTGATATGGCTGAAGTCTCTGCACCTAGATCTGATGCCTTTCCTTTGCCTCAGTCAGCAACATCCTGTCTTGATCCTACGTGCAAACACATAAAGATGAGCACAATCAGATCCATAAGAAATAAGAACTGCAGGAAATCAATATCTTAAAGTTTGGGATTTAGCCCCCCTCGCGGATTCCACACTAGTGAGAACTTTTGGGAAAATCCGGACCAGATGGATTCCAAAAAACCAAGCATGCAAAGTCCCATAACATCATTTTAATCCATCAATTAACAAAGGGATATCATTAGAAACACTTAGCATAAGTTCATTTTATCTATCAAATTCGTCATCAATAAACAAGTCCCTCGTAATCATCAAATTCAATATATTGCCAGAAAACCCAGAAGAATCCACCAGGGATGGATTTTGGTGAAAACAACAACAATTACAAATAACCCAGGAAAATGGAGGAGACACAGAACATCTGAGAAAATCTGAAGGGAACGGATTTTGGCGAGAACTAGATAAAACACCACCCAAGCACGAAATTGGCAAATCGACCCGATTGTGAACACCGGGAAAATTTGGAGGATGTGGATTTAGGAAAGATAGATGAAATCCGGGAAAAGGTGGTAAAAGAGAAAGAATAGGGAAAGCCCAGGGAAATTCGGGGAAAGTGGAATTCTATGAGGACCTCAAAAACCCGAACCCGTCCAGATCTTTCTTACTTTCACCAAAATGATTTGAATAAATATGGATCTAAGGCCTATACCCCAACAATGACATAGCTTAGATCCCTAATGGATCACATATGAATTTAGAACACTCCCCACAACATTTAGAGGATGAATGGCTAGGCCCTAGGTTAGGTACCCTAAAATGTCTGCCATGAAAGCATAAAGAACAAGGCACGACTTCCTCACACGCTAAAAGTGGAAAGTTCAAGACCAATGCAAGCAAACGCCCAAAAGAAACAATACCAGACCATGAATAAACATCAATGACCAACCAAGTAGACTGGTATACCAACGAAAACCCCCAAAAAATCCAATGATGACGTGCATACCCAAGGAAATCAGGAATCACAAAGGACCAAAAAGCAAATGAAGCGAAGCAATTCAAAATCAATAGAGTAAAGGAGAATTTCTACATACCATGAGAATGAAAAGACTGGAACTAGTGACACCAATAGATAACCATTGAATGCAAGCAAGATACAATCCACACACACAAAACTCAAATGCATAGTCTAAACGGCTTCAAAAATCACAATCCAGCAAGACACCAAAAGCTCTGAGACTCAAGCTCAAATGATAAGAAAATGAACAAAATAAAATGATCAATTACTTCCCAAAATCCAATATATCAAAGCCCCCAAACATCTATACAAGCGCCATTAATACGGTGGATAAGACAACCATGACCATAAAAACTCGGGGATCCAACATGGTGACGGACATCGGGAAAATCCAGACCATACAAAATTTTCCAAAAAAAGGGCCAAAAAGAGGTAACCTCTGGTCATCAAAAGAGAACCGAGAGAATACCGTCGAGGTGGATTTTCCCGAAAACAGTGAAAATTCCATAATGCAGTCAGAACTCAAGGTGTTCAGCAAAATTCATAAGTGTGTCACTTCAACTGGCAAGATAGATATTAAAGCATAGGCCAAAAGCAAGCAAAACCCCCAAAAAGAAGGGCTAAGACACCAAAAAATAAAATAAAAAGAGGGTCCCCACCTTCAGTAGGGCATGTGTGCAAAAACTACACAACAAATGGCAACTCCACTAGGGAAATGCTCTAGAGCATTTCAAGAATAAATTGTGATCAAGAACCCAGAATCTCTGGTTTCAATCCTCTCATCAAGACTCCTATGAACAAAGTTTCAAAAACCACAAGCAAGAAAACCTTTTCTTATACTAGGGTCCAAGTGTGTGTGTTATGCATTCATTCCTATCCTATAAGTACAATGGGAACCAGAGCAAATCTGACCAAGCTACATAAAAGTTCAAACTTCAAAAGCAACCTAGATAGAGCATCACTGCCAGTCAAGTGTCCATAGCCCCGACGAGGTTATCATTGTGACCCTCCCAAGCATAGCTCTACTACCATTCAGGCATCTATAGCCCCGGTAGATATACTAGGACACTCTTGATAAGGTGAATTTTACTAAAATTTTCAAAATTTCCTTTTCTCTTTTTTTTTAGAACTTTTCTCCTTCACCTTTGCAAGTAATGAAACTCACACTCAGGGATGAGGAACACAGTGGCACTGAAGCAGAATATAAGTTTTTTCACTAGGCCAAAACACTCAAAGACCCTATGCAACTCCAGAATCCTTAATTTTAGTGTGAAAATATGGGACCCAAATATATTCCAAAGTGTACCCAAAACAAGTGATTCTAATTTTGAGTACAAGGGACATCAGACAAAAGAAGTCCACCACCTAACTCTGAAAAACTAATTAGATTTTATAAAAGAAATTTCCAGAACAATCCCAAGAAAGATAGCCCATTGTACAAATGCAACAGCCCCAAGGAAATCAGGAACCCAAAGCAAAACAAAAAAAAAAAGCAGAACAAACCAAAACTAAACTAAACTACTAGAGCAAAACTAGCAACAAAAGCAAAGCAGAAAGAAAGCCTACTCTAGCTATGTATAGGATGAACTGCAAGCAGTTCAAGGTTGAAAATAATGCTTGAAATATAGCCCATTAATAGGTAGTGGGATATCCTCACCAGTGAGCATTTTGAAACAAAAAGCATTATCTCCCAGAATTTTTAAAATTTGGTAAGAACCAAGCCAAAGTTTATCAAATTTACCATGCTCTCCCTTACGATCATGGGCTTTATCCCAGTAGAGAAATAAGTCAAAAATTCTAAAGGCCTTCACCTTAGCTCTCCTATCAAACCATCTTTTTACTACACACTGATGTTTAGCAAAGTTCTCTAGGGCTTCATCCCTTTTCTTTTCCAAGTGCAACAATTTAGCCAAACGGGCTTCACGTTCATCTTCTTCATTATAGTACTCGTTAATAAACTACAGGGTAGGGATTTTCAACTAGATAGGAAACACAGGATCCAAACCATACACTAGGTGATAAGGGGAAGTTCCTATGGATGCCTTCTCTCTAGTATGGTCATCCCACAAAGAAAATCAGAGCTGGGTGTGCCAATCCGTAGGATTTTGTTCTAACAATTTATGGATAACTGTCAGTAGGTTCTTATTGGAAGACTCAACTAAACCATTACCTTGGGGGTAGTAATTAGATGAAAATTTAATAACAATCCCATGATCAAACACCCAATTAGAAAACTTCAATGATGCAAATGCAGGACCATTATCACAGACCAAAGACAGTGGACAACCAAAATGATTGATAATTCCTGATTCAAGAAAATTGATTACCACATCTGAAGTAGACTATTTACAAACAAGAGCCTCTATCCATCCAGTAAAATAATTAGTTATGGTAAGAATATACCTGTGGCTCACAGAAGATGGAGGATTAATTGGCCCTATGGAGTCCATACCCCACTAGGCAAATGGTTTTACCTCTATGACAGGCTGAAGTGGGAGAGTTGCATGTTTTTACTTACTTGTTGTAGTCTGACATATGTGACAAGTTCTCACATGTTGGTGCGCATCTTTGAATAAATTGGGCCAATAGTAGCCTACCCTCAAAGATCTCATGTGTTGTGGATGATGTAGAACCATGGCCTGTGCCATATTTTTCATGAAATTCAATCATCACTCTGGCAGCTTCTTCTTTTCCCAAACATCTTAAGTATACACCCTCGTGATTTATTTTATACAAGATAGCTCCTTTCATCATAGAAATTCCACTCTTCAGGTGCAAGGCCTGCCTCTAAACTATATTAAGGTGATCAAGACACTGCTGTTTCAACAAATAGAAAATAATTTCATCGAACCAATCTCCCGGAGATACTTCTTTAAGCTAATAATGTTGAGCTATGAGATTAGGACCAGTCTCAACCATTGTCTTTGTAATAAGGCCTTGTCCTCTTACTAATTTCATGGGCTGGATTTCCATGTCATATTCCTGCAACATGGTCACCCATTTGGCTCTCCATTCACCTAACTCATTCTACATCAACAACATTTTTACTATAGGATCAGACATTATGGCAAAAATATTATTCCTCAAGATATAGTGTCAAAACTTCTTCACTGCTCTAACCAAAGCATAGGCCTATTTTTCTACATTGTGATATCTTAGTTCTACATCTTTTAAGGGAGCAATCATGAAGGCTATAGGGTGTTCATCACTTTGATCATACTTTTGAGTTAACATTGCGGCACAAGAGTGATCAAAAGCAAATGAATATATGTATAAAGGCTTAGTGTAATTTGACTCACCAATACATGAGCCTCACCAATAGCCTTCTTGATTTATGCAAATGCTTATTTAGCTTCTGCATTCCATTCTATTTTTTCTTCTTGTTTTAACATAGCATTCAATGGCTTGACTATCTCCACAAATATAGTGATAAATTTCCTAACAAAGTTGATCTTAGCAAAGAACGACTTCATCTCTTTCTTACTTGTAGGGGGTTGAATCTTTAAGATAGCCTGTATTCTCTCGGGGTCAATAGAAATACCCTATTCTGAGATAATATGTCCTAACAACTTTCCTTCTGTGACTCCAAAAATATATTTCCTTGGATTAAGTGAAATGCCAAACTCTTGACATCTTTGAAATACCTTTCATAGATCCATTATGTGATCACCTCATTTCTTGGAAAAAATAGTCAAATCATCCATATACATAATGATGCACTTACCAATTATATCCTTAAAATAAATATCCATAGCTCTCTGGAATGTAGCTCCAACATTGATCAACCCGAATGACATCCTTCTATAAGCAAAGGTTCCCCATTTAGTAGTGAAGGCAGTCTTGTGCCTATCTTCATACTGCACCATGACTTAGTTGTATCTAGAGTACCCATCCAAAAAAGACATCATTTCAGATCCATTAACAATCTGAAGCACCTCATCTAGTGAAGGAACTAGATAATTATCCTTTTGTGATGCTCTATTTAGATTCCTAAAGTCGACACATAACCTAATTTCTCCATTCTTTTTCCTTATTGGAACCAAATTCGCCACCCAATAGAGTGTCTTACCAGAAATATAATGCATGCTGAAAGTAGTTTCTACACCTTCTTCTGAATAATGGGTTCTAACAAAGCATTTATTGGCCTCTGTCTCTATCTAAATGGTTTGACATCTGATTTCAAATGGATGGTGTGTGTAATGATTGAAGTATTATATGTTTTCAAATCTTCATAACTCCAAGCTATTACATCATGGTATGTATGTAAGGTATCAATAATTCCCTTTCTTTCTTCTGGAGTACATACCTTGCCAATAAAAACATTCTTTAAGTCATCTGGTGTCCCCATATTATATGTTTCACACTGGCTACTGAGAGACTCCCTTTTAGTATGTTGCTATTGATATTTTATCGTATCTAAATAAAAAAAATTCTCAAGTTACACCATACCCCTTGGAATGGTATTAGTCTTCGAATTGATGATTCCTCCAAAGTCAATTTCTGCATTCTGAGGCTCTACCTCATCAATAATTTGGGAAGAAAACACATCACAGCTTGTAATAAAGTCCAGAATATGCTTATCATCTTCAAATACCTAGAAATTAGTAACGTTGTCAGGCACTAAAGGCACTGGAGTGAGCTCGACTGTAAATTTCTTTATTCCTGGAAGTGACAAAGGTTGCAACATGCTGGCAGCTTGTGCTAGAGAATCAACAACTTGATTTTTGTTTTGAGGAATCAACTTGATATTAAAAGCATTGAATTCCTCAATGAGATCCCACACTCTATGCCTATAATTGGTCATTCTTCTATCACGGCATGAATATTGTTTTCTTACTTGTTTGATTACTAACTATGAATCTTCGAACACTTGTAATATCTTAATTGTCTTCCTTGATTCCAATAATAAGCCATGGATCAAAGCTTCATACTCAACAAAATTATTAGCGCATTGGAACTAGAATCTATGAGTAGCAAAATAGTTCTTACCTTTAGGATTGATCAATTCAAATCCTACTCCAACACCCTGCTTAGATTTAGATCCATCAAATCTTAATGTCCAACAACTATCAGGTTCCTTCGGCTTCAATTTATCCTGTTCTTTGCTGAGGATAGGAGGCTTTTGAGGGAGCACTGGGTTTTTACCTTTATCACTATTTAATCCTTCCTACACATTAAGTCCAATAGGTGGAACTAGATTAATGCATTTCTGTATCTGCAAGACAACAGTCTAGCTCAAAATGAGAGGCATCATGGACCCTGCACGAATTTGGAAGCAATAATTCTTCAAATGTCATGCTTACTTTCAGTTGTATCTGATCTTCCATACACTTCTGGATGAACTCCTGAAATTTATCCAACAAATCAAGTTGCTTGTCTTCTTGATCACTTATTTCATCTTCTTGTTCAATCAATGTCCTAGGACTACTACTCTCTGGAGTGTGTTTATCCGAAGAATCCTTAACATGAAAACCTCTTCATCTTCTATAACTGATGCAACCAACACATATTTTCCCATACCAACCTCAGATACCAATACTTCATTTAAAACATTCTGATATTCCATGATTACATACTTCATTTGGGGTTCTCTTTCAATTCTGGTCTGGTTTGGGACTCCTTTCCATGGTAACCACATATGGGAATGGTCTATAGATGTATACCCATTTATTGCCTTAGTGAAATCTCTACCTAAGATCAAACTATAAGTATCAGGAATGTCAGAAAGTTGGATATTGATCACTTGTTGCACCCTAGGATTAGATGCAAGTTGCGTAGGGATCATTTTCAATTCTCCAACTACACTCACTTTTGTTTTATCCAATTGAGTAACCTTCTTTTGAGAGGCTATAGGGGTAATACCTAATTCTTTGCAAATGGAAAAGGGCATTACGTTCATGGAAGCTCTTGAGTCTAGAAGACAATTATGCAAATTATTTCCAAAGATATGAACATAAATTAGGAAAGGAGGAGTTTCCATCTTGCCTTGAAACAAATTCAGGTGAGTATCAGCTTGTGCAATTTGACCTTTATCATTATCTCCCCTCTTGTCTATAGGTGGGACCTGACTTCTAGGTGTTTGAGAATTAGAAGACCTAGTAGCAGCATCATTGGTGGCTACCCCTTGTGATGTTATATTTGAACTAAATGATCCAAAAACTACATTCCTAACAGCAGGAATTCTTAACAACTCAAAGGCAGAAAGACTTACCTTTACTTTCTTGAAATCTTCAGTCACATACTTGCCCAATTGCTCCACATTCAAATCAGAATGGGCTTCCTTGCAGCCATTGACCTGCTTATCTTTAGATACTTCAACATTGTTTCCCTTCGACAAATATTGTGTGGGCACATGAGGGTAGGGTGGATTATTAATCACTTGCGGATTTGGTGGAGTGTTAAAATTGTTAGGAGGGATGGAAGTAGTGAAAGGACCTCCAACCTATGGACCTCTATTAGGCCTATTTCTTAAATCATATTTCTTTGTTGGTTGTTGAAATATCTGAACTTCTTCAACACTAACTTCTTCCTCATCCAAAGGGTCATTATCATTCTCATTGTCCTCATTAAACAACTAGGAAATCTCATCTTCATTTAACACCTGCTCTGCCTCATCCTTTGTAATAGATACCTCTTGTGGCTCATTTTCCTCACCTTTGGGGAATGGGGAATGATTAAGTACCAGTACTGGTGAATCATAGGGGTTTGAAGGTACAATTTCCTGTCTAGTGGAATTATTCTCCACTTCATACTGGAAGATGGAAGTTGCAATCTAGAATTCAGGGCAATCCAGCTCAGAGTGTTGACTTGTTTTATAGAGTTTGTACCATCTAGACAAAGTTTCTTCTACTAAGTATACACCATTCAAAGGCTTCTCTTGGGTAGTGGGTTGATCCAAGGGAGTAGGAATCCCTCCATTATTTGGTCCAGTATTCCAAGACCTATTCTGCCTAGGCTGTTGTCCTCTGTCAAATCCTTGTCCACCTCATTGATTTCTATCAAAATTCTGACCAGAACCTTGTCCTCTGTCATAATTTTGATTTCTATCAAAGAATTGACCTCTTTCAAAGTTCCTATTTTCTTTGCCATAATTAGATTGTATATTCTTCTAAGTAGCCTAAAGTTGGCTATTCTGATTTCTCAGATAAGTTACCTCTGTATTCAACCTCTTCACTTGTTCACATAATTCATCCAACCTCTCCTTATCCAGATTATTAGGTGGTGTTGGATTACCACTAGAAGGATATCCGGGTATTTTTCCAGAACCAACAGCTTCATTCAAGACTTCTAAATTATGTAAGTATGTAGGGAAGCCAACTTGTTTCTGATGTAAGGGTTGATTAGCTCTTTGTTGAGGATAAGAGTCATAGGTTGAGCTTGATTTAAAGGAAGACCTGGATGAGGAACCAAAGGTAACGAAGGTACTGGATTCATGATTGGAGTATGATTGTTCAGAGCCTGGTTGAGAGCTTGAATTTGTCTAGGGTGAGTTGTAGGTCCTAGAGAAGGAAAAGGGCCTGTTAAATGTTGCCTCAAGTCTATTCTAACCTTTACTACTTATGTATATGTAGTGAGCAAAGTGTTTGGAGGATTGTTCCTTTGTTTCAGGAAGGTGGTTTTAAGGCTATCCAAGGCTTCAAGGTAAACCTCTAAAGCAGTATTTTCATTTCCAGCATAAGGTTCCTGGAGTCTGGTATATGCTCAATGGAACCTATCATTGAATGATCCTATGGGATCATTAATCTCTCTTTTTACTCTTGTAAATTTTAAGTACAACTCATTGGCACTAATGAGAATCTTGAACTTCTACAGAAATGCCATTTCTAATTCAGTCCAATTATGAATGGAAGCAGCGGGCAAGTGATTGTACCAATAAAATGCCTCTTCTCCTAGAGAATAAGGGAAAATATTGCATGCAACATCCTCATGGTTAATTCCTCTATCCCTCAGACAAGTCTAGAAAATCCTAATATGCTCTTCTGCTGTCCTGTTGGGGTCATGACTATGAAACTTAGAGCAAAAATTCTCAAGGTTATTAGGCATGACATTGTAATTATTAAATATCAATGGGGATGGATTATTAGCAAGAAAGGCGATTGGTGGAGGTGGGGGTGGTAATGGCTGATTTATGACTAGTTGTGGCTGTGGAACAGGAATTCCCTCAAAGTTAGATGAAGATGAAGATGATGGAGATGATGGAAGTGGGTGAGCGGATGATGATTCTTTCCCTCCTCTAGTCCTTCTTGACCTAATAGGGGCTTTTAGCTCTTGAAATTATTCTCCTCCTAGGGTAGATCTAGTTCTTCTTCTAAGCCTCTCAGCGGAGATGGCATTTAAGAAATGCTCCAATTTGCTTGTTCAAAGGCCCTCCTTCTAGCACCAATCTATTGATGGTGTTTTCTGCACAACAACAACTCAGACAAAATATGATATCCTATCTCCCTTGAAAGGTAAATCTCTATGGGAAAAGAGATAACCCCAAGGTCTCTAATGTCAGGTCTTGAAAATGCAACAAAAAAACTCAGTGATAATGTGAAAATGTTGGTAATCACAATGGGACCTTACTACAAGCAAACACTGGACTTCAAATTTATCAGATCTAAATAATGAATTGATACCTAGAATCTTGATTTGAACCTTGATAATAATAAAAACAGCAAAAGATCAAAGTTTCAGAGATAATTCTAAGACTACTTCTAACCCTAAGATTGAAATTTCCAAAAGATAAAATGCTTAAAATGGACCGATCTCTCATAAACTACTCTCTATTTAACCTAGATGAATCTGCAATTTTACAGAAATAGTGCAATCTTATAAGGTAATTAAAGATTTTCAAATCACAAACATTCATTCAGTCAATTCTATTGCAATTGAAATGAATGAACCCTCATAATTGGACTAAGCTCAATTTTCAGCCCAGGCTAACTTTGCAAAGCAGATAACAATCAGCTAACTACAAAAAGTATGGACTAGAGATCGCTACAAACATTCCAAACATGAAACCCTAAGCATTACCAAACAATTTAACCATAAAATTATAAGCAATTTTAAGGATAGAAAAACAAGAACCATGCCAGATGAAACTCCACAAGATAGATACCAAATCACAATATCTCTCTTATATTAAATCATCCAAAATAGCAACAACTCCATTTTTTTGTTACAACACTTGCTTGAGAATAAACCCTAAGTCGATCTAATATCACTTATCTATTTTCTCTCTATATCTATCCTTCTATATGCCTATCTATTATCCTATCTATTCTCCTATTTTTTCTCCTATCTATTCTCCTATCTATATTCTCAAATGAGGCGACATGCCTGTTTTATATAGAATCCCTAAGATAGGTTGGCCCAAAAGATAATTTACAATAAAAACATGACCTATAAGAGGTTGGCCTCAAAGATATTCGAACATAATATGAAATGTGCCATTGGCACCAATTTCATCCAAAAATGGCCAAGATACCAAAAGGGCGGCCCAATACATGTGAATAATGGGAAGCACAAATCTTGATGTAACCCTATATAGCTACTCCCCATCCTTATCCTTAACTCGATCTTCTTCACCATGTATGACCAACAAGATTCTATCCAACTCAACAATAGGTGGCACAGGCAAAACCCTAATCCTTCTCTCAAGAGACTTGATGTCATCTCTTGCCTGCCTAACTGTACCATCCCAATCAGCCCTATTAGTCAAGTATTTGTCCATGACTACAATATAAGTTGCAGCATCATCCAGCTGATGCCCAGTAACTAGTCCTTCACTGACTAGAGAATAAACATCTCTCCACAATTTCTTAAGTTGTTCCGGATTAAGATGTTTTAGAGTAAACTTCTTCCTTCCAGTCATGACCTCAAAGAAGGAGATACACTTGTCATGGATACTAGTCAAAGTGTCCTCAATCTGCCTGTTAATGAATCCTTATTAAGGCCTTCTATCTCATTTGTAGGATTTCAAACCATTCCCAAGGTTCAGAAACCCTTGGAAAATAAAGAATCCCACACTTTACCAGTTTATCTTTTGTTAACCCCATGATTGTTGTGGTTTTCTATAGTAGGAGATCAATATCCTCCTTATCTTGAGCCAATACAACCTTTAAGCAATCAATCGACCTCATAGCATCCCCTCCAATTGACTAAATGTCCTTAATAGCATCATCTCCTTTGGTTTGGATGCCCTGCAACCAAGAAACTATAGCATGTGTGGTGCCTTTCATCTTTTCAAGCTCAAAGATTGTCTCTTGAGGCAAGAAACCTGCAGCAGAGGAGGAAGATCTAATAACTTGCAAAGGTTTCATCAATTCTTGCAAGTACCTCTTTAGTTTCTCATTCTCCCTCTCTAGCTCACACCTAGTTTGCACAACCTTCTTCAACCTACCCATAATCACAACACTGGAGCCTTCATATTCCTTAATATACTGCTCCACAGAAGCATGCCCCAAGTCAACACTTTGCACATGATAATCCTGGGCAGTTACATTGTCTCTATCTTTATTTGGAGCAGGGGTTGCAATATTGGCTACCCTGCTGCCTGAGCCATCTCTTTCAATCCGAGACACAACCTTAGATTTCTTCTTAGTTTTTTCCTTTTCCACATTAGCCATAAGGGAATCCCAATTAGGAGGAGCATCCTCCACTATCACCATTTTTTTCTTCAACTCTTTCTCCAACCAATCTCGAATAGTAGACATGGTAGGTGCTATATTTTTCCCATCTTGTTCCTATTCCTGTTGATCCTCAGTTGCATCCTTTTCAACACTTGACACTTTAGGGATATCCATGACTCGATTCTCCTTATCCTACAACTATTCTTCCACAACAACCTGTACTGGTGAAGAAAGCCTTTTTTGGTATTTCATCCCTCTATGGAGACTTGTTCGATTGATCCTTCATAGGTGAATCTGCATGGGCCACCAAAGGGGATTGAATCACCTTGTCAATTTCTACTTCTGCATTAAAGGGGTCTCCCTCCTGAAATTCATCTTCACCCAAACCTTTAGGATCTTCATCCTTCTTTGGTTCCTCCTGTGTGCTACCAACATCTTGAGGAATGGAGATATCTACCTATTCAACAATAGGAACACTTACTAAAACATTCTCCTTTCCTGCAATATCCCTTGGGGAAGGAGTCCTTGACCTCCTCATGTACACTTGTGTCTTTTCCCCTGAGCTTTCCACCTCTACCACTAGTGGCTCAATCTCCTTGTCAATTTTAGGGGCCTCCTCCTCTACCCGTGATATTTCTATAATCCTTCTTCTCTTTGTCAATGGAGGAAAATTTTTTGCATCCTCCTCCTTGTTCTTTTGAACTTCTTTCCTTTAGGCATGTCTCCTCTTCTTAGTAATAGGCTTCCTCTGTTTACTCACCTCTGTAGACTTCTCAACCTGAATCTCTCTAACTTGGATTCTAAAAGGAGAATTCACCTTGTCCTTGCCCTTAGGATCTAGTTCAAGTGACTCCTTAGAAGTAGAGTGAGACTCTAAGTCTCCCATCAGATCATAGGTACATGAGATAGCCTCACTGTCCAATTCCAGGATCTTGTGTTTCAAACACATTTTAGTGTACTTAATCACCAGGGTAATGACTTTATCCAACTCTATTTTTTCTTCCTCTAACCAAGCAACTTCTCTAATGGGCTTATCTTTCACTACCTCATAAACATGACCCTGGATTAGGTTTCCATCCTCTTCCACTTGATCAAGGATGACCCTCACATTGTACAACCTTATCAAATCCATTGGCAATCTAGAGAACTTCCTCCTTCTTACATCAAACTCATTGGCAAGGTTAATCCAGTAATCTTCAATACTGACCTTATGGCTATATTCCTTGCTAGCCTTCTTTTGTGCTTCACCAGTGATGTCAAACCTCACTCTCTTGGAATGGAAAGAGAGACCAAAAGTACTCATCTCCTCCTCAAAAGCATGAGCAAACTGAATAGAAGCACAAACCTTGCCCATTCCTATCTTTAAGGGAAAGTCATTCCCAAAACCTGTCTTGTGCATTTCTCCCTTCACAACATTGTCAAAGTTACAAATCTATCCAATGACTTCCAACAATATGATATGATCAGTAGGGTATCTAGGAAGTCTGTAGGGAGCCCTTTGAAATCCATCAATTCTAATGTAAGAGAAAGTGGGGAAGTGGATAAACCATGCCCCATATCTCCTTATCAATTCTTTAGCCCTATCATAAATTCTCATATGCTCTGCACCTTGGAGCAATCTGGTGATGTACATTGTGAAAGCATCATTTGATCTCCTGTAGCTTCCTCTAGTTAAGTGTAGTTGTGGATATACTTCATATATAGCATCCTATCCAAAGGTACCCCTAGTGCTCAACCCCTTGTATGGGTAAAGTCTTGCCAATGAATACACTAGGTAGGAGGTCATAGTAAAAGTCTTGGTTTGCAAGACATTGCATAACTGCTCATGGATCACTACACTAATGACACCTACCCAGTGATAATCAATTCCCTGCTCCATTCTAGCAATTACATTGAACATCCAAGTCTCGAACACACCTGAACTCTTCAACCCCACTAGCCTACTGAGAAGAGTGATAACATTGTAGTACTCTCTTGTACTTGAGCCTGGATAGTTTCTTAGGCAACTTAGAAATATGGGACTTAGGCTTCTCCAACCAAGAGTTGATCACCTGTTGGGACTTAACTACATTCTCTTCATAATACTTACTGGCACCATCCATATCAAAAGCCACAACATGTGATTTTTTAGGCATATCAAAGGTTGCACCAATGGACATAGGCCTGAAGCCTTCCAGAACCCTTCCCTGGGGACTAATTGTCCTTTGTGTCCCCCTATCATAGTTCTTGGCACACTGAAGCACCATTCATAACACTGCACTATGGAGTGGAAACTTGCCACATGAGCCAATCCAGAGTCCACAATTCTCCTAGCCAACAAAGGAGGGCTCAGTGCTGACATCTGAGCCTTAAATTCCTCATAGTCCCACATACCTACATTAGTATCTATGATTCTTGACCAAATTGAGGTCACCTTACTCTCAAGAATCCGACTTTTTATGTCTAGTTTTACTTTCTCTTCATCTGAGATGGTTGAAGTCTCTGCACCTAGATCTGTTGCCTTCCCTTTGCCTTGGCCAACAACATCCTATCCTGATCCTACCTACAAACATATAAAGATGACCACAATCAGATCCACAAGAAACAAGAAGTGCAATAAATCAATGTCTTAAAGTTTGGGATTTAGCCCCCCTCGCGGATTCCACACTGGTGAGAACTTTTGGGAAAATCTGGACCAGGCGGATTCCAGTGAACCAAGCATGCAAAGTCCCATAACATGATTTTAATCCATCAATTAACAAAGGGATATCATTTGAAACACTTAGCATACGTTCATTTAATCTATCAAATTCTTCCTTAGTAAACAAGTCTCTCATAATCATCAAATTCAATATCTTGCCAGAAAACCTAGAAGAATCCGCTAGGGATGGATTTTGGTGAAAACATCAACAAATACAACTAATTCAGGAAAATGGAGGAGACATGGAACATCTGGGAAAATCTAGAGGGAATGGATTTTGGCAAGAACCAGATAATGGACATCGGGAAAATTCGGAGGAAGCAGATTTTGGTGAGATAGATGAAATCCAGGAAAAGGTGGTAAAAGAGAAAGAATAGGGAAAGCCTGGGGAAATCTAGGGAAGCGGAATTCTACGAGGACCTTGAAAACCTGAACCCATCCACATCTTTCTTACTTTCACCAAAATGATTTGAATAACTTTAGATCTAAGGCCTGTACCCCGATAATGACCTAGCCTAGATCCCTAATAGATCACATATGAATTTAGAACACTACCAACAACATTTAGAGGAGGAATGGCCAGGCCCTAGGTTAGGTTAGGAACCCTAAAATGTCCACCATGAGAGCACAGAGAACAAGGCACGACTTGCTCACACACTAAAAGTGGAAATTTTAAGACCAATACAAGAAAACACCCAAAAGAAACAATACTAGACAAAGAATAAACATCAATGACCAACCAAGCAGAGTGGTATAGCAATGAAAACCCCCATAAAATCCAGTGACGATGCGCATACCCAAGGAAATCAGGAACCACGAAGGACCAAAAAGCAAATGAAGCAAAGAAATTCAAAATCAATGGAGTAAAGGAGAATTTATACATACCATGAGAGCGAAAAGATTGGAACTAGTGATGCCAATAGATAACCATCAAACGCAAGCAGGATACAATCCACACACATGAAACTCAAATGCATTGTCAAAACAGCTTCGAAAATCACAATCCAGCAAGACACCAAAAGCTCCGAGACTCAAGGTCAAATGATAAGCAAATGAACAAACTCAAATGATCAATTACTTCCCAAAATCCAATATATCAAAGCCCCCAAACATCCACACAAACACCATTAATATGGTTGACAAGACAACCACGACCAAAAAAACCTGAGGATTCGAGATGGCGACGGACTTTGGGGAAATCTGGACCATACGAAATTTCCCAAAAATAGGGCCAAAAAGCTTTAACCTCCGGACATCAAAAAAGAATCGGGAGAATCCGACTGAGGCAGATTTTCTCAAAAATAGTGAAAATTCTCGAATGCAGTCAGAGCTCAAGGTGTTCAACAAAATTCATAAGTGTGCAACTTCAACTAGCAAGATAGATATTAAAGAACAGGCCAAAAGCAAGGAAAACTCCCAAAAATAAGGGCCAAGACACAAAAAAGCAAAAAAAAAGAGGGTCCCCACCTTCGGTGGGGCATGTGTGCAAAAACTGAACAACAACACCCTCATAACTAGACATGTCATTATGATATTTATGTTTAGAGTTTGTGTCAGGGTCATCACAACAAAGGAAATTTGCAATTGAGACATCATTCGCAAAGCTAGGCACATTGATAGGTTCACTTGTTTCCCAATCGATAAGCTCAAGATGTACTAGGGGAAAATTTTTATCAAATTGACTAAGGTCAATGACAGTGAGGGTTCCGATAGTTATGTTTTCAAGGTTGTTAATAGTGATGTGGAGGTCTATGATATTAATTTCCTCCAAGTCATCTAGCTCACTTGATGTCTATCCATCCTCACTTGAGTCATCGATATTTTATGTTTCAAATACAAGTGGTCTAGTCCCCGAGCTTTGTCCCTCCTCACGTGTGGGTGCATACTCTTTTATGATGTCAATTTCTATGTCTGTGTATGATACTTTAGTTAAAATATCCCACTCATACTCATTGGGATCCACTTCAGATTTATCTCTCATTTGAAGGATTCTTTCAATATATTTTTGAGTCATTTCTTATTTTGCTTCCTTCGTATAACCCAGTCCTATTTTTTCCTTTGACTGAAGGGTGAGAGGTTGAATGGGTTCTATGATGCCTTCCTTTCTTTTTTCCAATAGGGCCTTCTCCTGAATACCCCATTTTCTCTAAGTTAGCTTTTCCTTTTCCATATTGATCTGTCTTTATGCTGATATTTTTTGGTGTTGATGCTTCCTCATCTTTATAGAGCCAATTGAGGATGGCCTTGTCTTCTGATTTATCTTCTAGAGTACCTTCTTTTACAAATTTTCATCTAGAACTGTGGTAGGTTGTGATGATTTTTGTGTCATTTTTTATGGTTGTCCATATGAACTTGGAGAGGGTAGCAACTATGAAAGACATAAAGATATCCCAATGGAATATTCTTCCATGCCTTTGTCGTTAACTAGATCTTTTCTTAAAATTGTTGAGCTAGATAATTCAGGTGACCCTCATTGTCTGATAAAGTTGAATAAAAAACATTTGTATGTTTTGATTGGCCCTTTTTCTCAACCCATTTAGATACCACATTCAGTTGCTTTTCACCATTGGATGAACTAGAAGTGCTTTCTTCTCTATTATGGGGCACAAAAGTGTCTTGAGCTATTTTAAGTGTGTTACAATTTTGGGGATTATTGCAGTCCACTGATATAGTCACTTCTTGTCCACTGACTAGAAATTTTAAACACTGATGATAATTTGAAGGCACCGCTTGCATTTCATGAATCTATGGACATCCCAAGAGTATATTATAGGTTAGCTCTTTCTCTAGCACTTGGAAAACTATATTCTTCAGAATTGGTCCCACTTGAATAGGCAACATGATCAATCCCTTGGAGGATCTCTCTTCTTTGTCATAGGCTTTGATTGTTATTTTCCTTTTTCCATCGATAGCATTATCAAAATAACCTAGTGCATAGATCAGTTTTAAAGTGAAAATGTTTAAACTAGCTCCACCATCTACTAGGACACGTTTAACATGGTGTTTATGGATAATGACTTCTATATGAAGTGTTGCATTGTGTGGATGATTAAGTGATACATCAACTTGTTCAGAGAATGATAGAAAATGAGGTGTGGTTAAATTTCCCACCACATCTTGAAATTGACAGACATCCAGATTATTGGGTATTGTGGTGGCCACAAGAGCTTGTTCCAAAACTTCCTTATGAGATGGTGAGATTTTAAGAAGTTCCAATATTGATATTTGTGCTGGTATTTTATGCAGTTGATCGACAATTTTGTATTGACTTGAAGGGGGATTAGTGGTTTTATATGTAACTCCTTTCAATATTACCTTGGATTTCCCCCTTTTTGTTACACTGATTGGTTTGTAGTCTTTCTTTTCCCTAATTTTTATGACATTGATCTGATTGTAGGATGTGTCTATGTTTGGGATCAGATCTACTGGTATGATGTCATTAGTTCCAATGTTATCAATTTGATTATCAATGACAATGTCACTCTCAACTACCAAAATACAAAAGATAGTGCCATCATAAAGGTAGTTTACATTTTTACCTTTACTATTTGTAGAAAAAGATACTCCCTTTTCATAATTTGGTAAAGGATTCTTAAATGCAGTATGATCATTGTTGGTTTGATTTCCTTCTATGAATACCTTTTTAGTATCAATCAAATCTTGGACTATATGTTTTAACTACATACAACCATTTGTTTTGTGTCCTTTGTTTTTATGAAAGTTACAATAGTCTGCATCATTTCACCAAGATGGTTTCACTTTTGGTTCTCAAATTCTTTCTTTTGGTAAGGTAATAATTCCATTTGAAATAAGTTCTCTCATTTTTTATTCTAATGTTTGTCCAAAGGGTGTGAATCTTCATCGATTTAATGATCTTTGGTATGATTGCGGTTTAGATTCTCCATTGTTCAGATTTTTGGTTTTAGTGTCACTTTGATTGATGTTTTGGTAATTATTTTGATTGGTCTTTGGAGTAGTTGTTATCAAATTAAATATTGATTCAAAATTTGTGTTTTAGTTGTAGCATCATTGCTTCCAATATTTCTATTCTTTTGCCAAAATTTTAGTTTATCATTGGTGCCATAGTGATTTGAGGAATTTGTATTGTTTGATCCTTCATTGTAATTTTTTGTCACCCCTCTTTTTATAAAATCTTCTTCGAGCTTGATACCATTTTCAATTACTTTCTCAAATGTAGGACATTGTAGTTCAAGCCTATAGCTCATATCTTCAGTTAGGTTGTCAATGAATAATTCCATCTTTTCTTCTTCAAGTATAACATGAGTATATCTAGAAAAAAACCTTCACTATCATTGTAGAAATGAGAGGAATGCTTCACCTTTCTTTTGTTTCATGTTGTAAAGGTATTTTAATGTTACCTCATGTTGAATGTTAAAGGAAAATTGTGAGATAAACCTGTTGACTAGTTCTTCAAAAGTTCAAATCCCTAGTTGTAGTTTAGAGAACCATTCCATACATTGACCTCCCAAGCTCCTTGGTCATTAGATAAGTTTCTTGTGAAAATTCTAAACTCATTATTTTGAATTCCCTCACATTATGAATTGGATCTATTTTATTGTTATACTTGTCATATTTCAGGAATTCACAATGTCTAGGAAATGGTATCATGTCCACACTTGGATCAAAAGGATAAGGACAAATGTCCTGTAATGAGTACCTTTTAGTGTTTCCCTTTTGCATATCTTGAATTTGTTGTTGAAATATTTTAATTTGATGTGTTAGGGCAACCACTTGATCTATGTTTTGTGTTTTTTGTGGTTTTGTTTCAATTACTCTAGGTGTCTCTTTTAATCGATTGATATAAAAATCTTTTGGAAGTTTTGCACCTAGTTCAAGTAGAATCAAGGTATTTTTCCATATCTTGTTTTAAGACTTTTTCCATAAATTTATGGAAATTTGGATCTTTTTGTGCTATTTGAATGTCCTCTTGGGTTATTTCATTGGTGTCATTTTGGTGGAGACTCCTCCAAGGATTTTCTTCAGCCATGGTGTTTTGTGTTTCAATTTCCTTTTCTCTAATTTTTTGTCTTTGTAACCTCATCAAAATTGGCATACAAGTGTTTGTTCGTCTCACTAAACTTTGATCTTTTTGTTTGGATGAGTGTCAAGGTATTAACTTAAGTTGAATAGAATGATAAATTCTATTGACAATACTAAGCTAAAAAAAATCTAATTATTTTGTTTTGTTTCTTGATTGTGGGATGACAAAATCCTAATAAAGAAACTTGACATAATAATCCAAAATTTGTGTTTGATGGTATAAACACTTTAAGGTTGCAAGATCTTGGTTTAATTTGATAAATTTTGACTTGTAAGTCCTATCTTTCTAGGTTTAAGACACTATTTGGACTGAGGAAATGTTTTTTTTCTTTGACAAAGATGCAAGTTTTGATGTCAATAGTCTAATATCAGTTTCAAATAACTCTTCATTTTCTTGCTATGTGGATGCACTATAACAGGTAGTCAATGTGCTAAAATATACTATGTATGTGCTGAAAGATATGATGTATGCACCATCAAACACGGTATGTGCACTAAAAAAAACTACAAATACGCTAAGGTATTGGTAAATTATGATGACAGACTGTGCAGATGCACTAAAATAATGGTTGTATGTGCTAAAATAGACTATGGATGCATTATAACAGTTGGTCAATGTGCTAAAACATATTGTGGATGCACTATAATGGTTGGTCAATGTGCTAAAATAGACTATACGTGCACTAAAAAATATGGTGTATGTGCTAAAATAGACTGTGGATGTGCTAAACTAGAAGTTGTCAGGATTTTTACAGTTTTTCTGTTTATTCTGGTTTCTCTCAGTATGATGACTAATTCTAGGGTGTAATTTTCTAACCAGTGAAGGTAGTGGATATGTATTTTTCTTGTAAATCTTAGATTTTGATAATCTATTGCGATGATACCTTTGAAAATAACCTTACACAATAAAGCCAGATTGTAAACAATTGTTTTAGATTCTATGCATTAAACATGTAGTGAGTGTTCAAGAATCTAGTTCGATTCTTTCAATTTCCATAGATTTTGACACAAATACAAACAGTTCAAGAAAATTTCTATCTCAAGTAGGTCACTTAGAATATCAAAGCCCATAGCTTGCAACTATGTCAACTCACACAACCTTGTCACCCCCTAGAGGGTGCCCGTGTTTTTTCCTTTCCCCAGTCTTAACCAAAGTTGAAACTTCCAATGTTGGCCAGGGTCTCTGATTGTTATATGGTGAGTGTCCTAGGGGAAGATTCTTCCCTCCCCTTACACCATGATAAAAAGTGTTTGAAAACTAACACGGTTGGATTCTACACTAAAGTTCATAGATAGGGTATCCGTTCGGAGAAAAAATTGATAAACTCCCTCAAGAGACCTCCCAATCTTTAGAAAAAAGATTTTGGGGATGGTTATCTTGCACACCCCCATTGAATTATGGGTTTCCCCAAATTCACTTTTGATTATAATGGGTTGGAAAAACTAGCTTTGGTTGTTCACAATTAGGTCATTCCCATAGGGTGAGTACTTTTTCCCACTATGGAAGGCCTTCTAAAAGATTTAATAAAGAAGGAATAGCAAGTCTAGCAATTTGATCACCTAGTTAAGGGGAGATCATAGGCCTATTGGTTTCAAATCATAGAAAATATGGGGTTCAAACTATTTCCTTAATTAATCTAGATGCACTATTTTAACCAAAGGAAAAGCGAATAATTGAACTTAAACCCCTACAAATAAAATTAGTAATTTTTTGTATTTTTTTCTTTGACCGGCATATGTTTTCCAACAAATGTCTTTGAAAAGCATATTTCATACCCAAAACATAGAAAACAATGATTAGAATTCATAATTTTTTTTAAAAAATTGTAAAAGTAATTGGATACACCAAAACAAAATTTAAATGCATCATAATAAAAGTCCTGTGTGCTACAAAAATTGATGGACACGCTAAAACATTAGGTCTATGTGTCGAAAGAAAACTCCCTAGCTGGTGAAACAAAAATTTTGATGCACAAGAATAGTCATTGAATGCGCTAGGATATTTGGTGAATGCATTGGAGCAGTCGTTGAATGCGCTAGAGTATCCATCATATGCGTCATAAGATCTCTCGATCACACTAAAAAAAACACATTAGAAGCCTATAAGGACACTTTTAAAAATACATGTTAAATATTGGGTTTGTGCCCCACAGTGTGTGCCAAAATGTAAGTGTGGAATAAGCAATGAATAATTAACAAACAAAACTTCTTAATAAGACATTATATCAAGAGAATCAATAAACATTAATCTAATTAAAACAATAAAAATCTTGAAAGCGTTATATTGCTCTCTATCTCCAGAGATTTATTAAATCACACAACACTTAGATTTTATAAGCATTGTGACTGTTAAAATGCCAATCTACAGAATGAGATGCTGCTAAATATAGGAATCTAATCCTATATGATGATAATTTTGTGATATTGATGCAACTATTGTAATTTAAATCGACATGAAACTAGATAGAAGAAGCTACAGTAAATTATGATGTAGCTAAATGATATATGCTAAAAATTCTATGATAAAGCTATGGTTGAATGCTTGATGATTGCTAAATCATAATTGTTTGATTTCTCAATTGATATTCCTACAAACTAAGTTTGTACAAATTTGGGATCCCTTTTCCTGTAGAAAGGGGTTGTATTTATAGATTCTCGACAACATATTTGTGAAGGGGTAGTAAAGAAAAGGTCTGGATTCAATCTTGAGGATCCAATAGTGAAGGATAAAGGAGTCTAAGCTAATTATGGAGATTGTTCCTCCCCACAAAAATATTCAACGAGATGATAGGAAAAATTCATGGAAGAAAATGGAGTTTCCTACAAATGTATCTCGAATTCGTCTCCAAATATTCCCATGAAGGTTGAGATGAATTAAATTAGACATTTCATATCTAATTTGGTAGGTGGATATGGTTATCTATAGAATGTATTTCAATTGAATATTTAGATTTATTCAAATTACGAAAAGAGGATAATTTAATAAAACAAAACTATAGAAGTCTATGTTTATTAAATAAATATGGAAGAAATATGACAATTAATAGAATAATGTAATAATGATAATTAAATAAAACAAAGTATTAAATTTTTTTATTTAATTAAGAAGAAATAATATAAAGATAGAAGAATTAGAAGAATTAGAAGAATTAAAGGTCAATTAATTAAATAAATCATATTTAATTAATTATATTATCTAGACCATTTTTAAGTGTATACAGTATGATTCTTTTGGTGAATCTGATAAAATAATTCTTGAAGAGGCAACAATAAAACATTTGAATATTTTTAATAAATTTTTGATTGAAATAATGCCTAATTTACCCAAAATCTTATATGACATTTTGGAGATGAGGTAAGTTAATGCCAGATCAGAAGAAGAGAAGATGAGAGAAAGAATTCTTGTTGAATTGTATCTAGTACTATCTATGGAAGAAATAAATTCAATTCTAAATAAAGCCAAGAAGGATTTTAAAAGAAAAACACGGTGAATAAGTTGATGATTGGTCAAACCAAAGAAGTAGCTGAAGAGATAGAACAAATTATGAGAAAAGTTTTGTTAAGTAGCAGAATTGATGTTATCCCTGAAGGAACTCATGATGTTTCACCTGGTTCAGGAGAAGAAGAAGAAGAAGAGAAACAAGATGCATATGGTGAAGATATTCAAATCCCTCCTAAAGTGGACAATGCAAAAATTCCTATGGAAATTGAAGTTTCAAAAAATGTATCAGTTGAGAAAGTGGAGATCCCCGAAGACAAGCCAAAACCTGCAAATAAGGAAGTAATGGTTGAAGATAAGAAAGTTGATATAAAGGCAATCCTAGTAGAAACAAGAGACACTGTTAAGGGAGTGAAGAAATTCTTGGTAGAACAAAAAGAAGAGTTTGATCTTGAAATAATTGAAGGTTCGATCGACCTATCTACTTTGAGTCCAATTCAAAAGATGAAAGTAGCATCATTTTCCCAAGCACAAGCCAGAGAAGAACTATTAAAGTCCCATATTGAGGATAGTGAACCTCTAAATATTGCATCTGGATTCCTGGGAAAGATAATTCCTTCCCATGTGAAAGATCCAACTAGTTCATCCTCAGGTGAACTAAAGAGGCTCATGAACTCAGTAAGTACTCACTTTGAGTCACTTGAGAAATTTGCAATGATTAAAGTTCAAAAGGAATTTGATGTTAAAATACTAAATGGGCTGAAGGAAATGATTGCTAAGGATACAACTTTGCTAGCCACCAGTGTGGAAAATATCCAAAATTCTCTCTACGAAGGTGGGAACATTTACAATTCTTCTTTGTCTTTTTTCAAAATTTACTGATGACAATGAGAAGAAGGTTAAGGATTTTGAAAAACAATTAGCTACTATTTTTGATGCTTTTGATCTATTAATTGGTAGTGTTGGAATGTTAGAAGGAGAAGTGATATCTGTGTTTGAAAGAATAAAGATCCTAAAACATGAAAATGACAAAATTTCTACAAGAGCATGTGAACTTAGAGGTCTAATTGGCCCAAAGATATAAATTATGTCAAGTGCATTGAAAGAAGTAGAATATGATAAAGTAGTGGGTGATCTAGAAAGCATGGAGTCTATAAATACACAATCCTATTTGGTTTGTGGACACATAACAATCTTGGAGATTCTCAAAAGCGTTTGGGACACGAATTTGGCTCTACTGAAGAAAGATTTTTTAGAGATTTTTAAGTTTATGTAAGTTTATGAAGCCTGTTTTGTACATAAGCAACTTGTTCATAACAATTTTGTTAATTTTTTGGCAAGAGGATTCCTACCTTTTCCATTAATGTCAAAGGGGGAGAGAAAAGAGTGAAAAATGCATAATCATCTCAAGGGGAGAATTATATTTTGGAGAAGAGTTTGGTTTTTGAAATTTTGGCAGTGTAGTTAATGTTTGTACTAATCCGACACTTTGTAATTTTTCACTAAGTGTTGCCATAAATTCCAAAGGGGGAGATTGTTGGAAAGAGACACTGTGAATATCATTTGGTTTTTTCATTGATGGAAACCACAGTCGGTGATTAGATTCATGCATCATCAATTTATCCTATTGGCGGCTAGATTGCAAATAGTTAAGAAAGAATAGAGCATCCGACAGTTTTGGGTTCACCAATTCTCATACAAATTTTCAGTTAATATTTTGTGTTATGTATCTCATTGATGGTTTATTGATGTAATTTTAATGTTATTCATAAATATCAGTGCCTCGTATTGATCTGTGTGCGAGTTAAAATTTTGATTAGCTAATTCTTCATTTTATCAGTACTAGAGCTGACTTCGTGCATATATCATGTCATGGATGAAAGGGAAGTAATTAGATAATTATTTTTGTGTTCGTGCATCTTTTTCTAGGTCCTATTGATGGTGTTTTCTGCACAGCAACAACTCAGATAGAATACGATATCCTATATCTCTTGAAAGGTAAATCTCTATGGGAAAAGAGATAACCCCAAGGTCTCTATTTCCAGGTCTTGACAATGCAACAAAACAACTCAGTGATAAATGTGAAAATGTTGGTAATCCCAATGGGACCTTACTACAAGCAAACACTAGACTTTGAATTTATCATATCTATATAATGAATTGATACTTGGAATCTTGATTTGAACCCTGGTAATAAATAAAAAACAAAAGATAAAGGTTTCAGAGATGATTCTAAGACTACTTCTAACCCTAAGATTGAAAATGCCAAAGATAAAATGCTTAAAATGGACCGATCTCTCATAAACTACTCTTTGTTTAACCTAGATGAATCTGCAATTTCACATAAATAGTGCAATATTCTAAGGTATTTAAATATTTTCAAATCACAAACATTCATTTAGTCAATTCTATTGCAATTTAGATGAACAAACCATTATAACTGAACTAAGCACAATTTTAAGTCCAGGCTAACTTTGTAAAGCAGCTAACAATTAGCTAACTGCAAAAAGTTTGGACTAGAGATCGCTGCAAAGATTACAAACATGAAACCCTAAGCATTACCAAACCATTTAACTATAAACTTATAAGAAATTTCAAAGATAGAACAAAAAGAACCATGCTAGATGAAATTCCACAAGATAGATACAAAACCAGAATATCTCTCTTATCTTAAATCATCCAAAATAGCAACAACTCTAGTTTTTGGTTACAAAACTTGCTTGAGAATAAACCCTAAGTCACTCTAATATCACCTATCTATTTTCTCTTTATCTTTATCCTTATCAATCTATCTATCCCTCTATATTCTCAAATGAGGCGACATTCCTATTTTATAGAGAATCCCTAAGATAGGTCGGCCCAGAAGATAATTTACAATAAAACATGACCTACAAGAGGTCAGCCTCAAAGATATTTGAACATAATATGAAATGTGTCATTCGCACCAATTTCATCCAAAACAGAAACGATACCAAAAAGGTCGAACCAATACATGTGAATAATGGGAAGCAAAAATCTCAATGTAACCCTATATAGCTACTCCTGATCCTTGTCTTTAGCTCGATCTTCTTCACCATGTATGACCAACAAGACTCTATCCAACTCAACAACATGTGGCACAAGAAAAACCCTAATCCTTCTCTCAAGAGACTTAATGTCACCTCTTGCCTGCCTCACTCTACCATCCCAATCAGACCTATTAGTCAAGTATCTGTCCATGACTGCAATATAAGTTGCAGCATCATCTAGCTGATGCTCAGTAACTAGTCCTTCACTGAGTAGAGAATAAACATCTCTCCACCATTTCCTAAGCTGCTCTAGATTAAGATGTTTTGGAGAAAACTTCTTCCTTCCATTCATGACTTCAAACAATGAGATACACTTATCATGGATACCAGTCAAACTGTCCTCAATCTTTTTTTCCTGCTTATGGATCTTTTTCAAGGCCTTCTACCTCATTTGCAGGATTTCAAACCATTCCCAAGATTTGGAAACCCTTAGAAAAGGAAGAAACCCACACTTTACCAGTTTATGTTCGGTGAACCCCATGATTGTTGTGGTTTTCTATAGTAGGAGATCAATATCCTCTTTATCTTGAGCTAATACAACCTTGAACCAATCTATCGATCTCATAGAATCCCCTCCAATTGACAAAACGTCCTTAATAGCATGATCTCCTTTGGTTTGGAAACCCTGCAACCAACCAATTGTAGCATGTGTGGTGCCTTTCATCTTTTCCAACTTAGAGATTGTCTCCTAAGAAAGAAACCTGCAATAGAGGAGGAAGAGCTAATATCTTGCAAGGGTTTCATCAACTCTTGCAAGTACTTCTTTAGTTTCTCATTCTCCCTCTCTAGCTCATGCCTAGTTTGCATAGCCTTTTTCAACCTACCCACAATCACAACACTGGAGCCTTCATATTCCTCAATATCTTGCTCCACAGAAGCATGCCCTAATCAAATACTTTGCACATGATAATCCAGGGCAGTCACATTGTCTCTATCTTTATTTGGAGCGGGGGAGGCAATATGGGCCACTCTGTTGCTTGACCCATCTCTTTCAATCCAAGACACAACCCTAGCTTTCTTCTTGATTTTTTCCTTTTCCACATTAGCCATAAAGACATCCCAATTAGGAGGAGCATCCTCCACTACCACCATGTTTCTCTTCAACTCTTTCTCTAACCAATCTAGATTAGTAGACCCAACAGGCACTGTATTTTTCCTATCTTGCTCTTGTTCTTGGTGATCATTAGTTGCATCCTTTTCAACACTTGGTACATTAGGAATATCCATGATTTGATTCTCCTTATCCTACAACTGTTCTTCCACAACAACTTGTAACAGTGAAGGGGCCCTAGCTGGTATTTCCTCCTTTTGTGGAGACTTGTTCGATTGCTCTTTCACAGGTGAATCTACATTTGCCACCAAGGGAGACTAAATCACCTTGTCAATTTTTGCCTCTGCATTATAGAGGTCTCCCTCTTGAAATTATTCCTCACCCAAACCTTTAGGATCTTCATCCTGCTTTGGTTCCTCCTATGTGCTACTGGTATTCTGAGGAATGGAGACACCTACCTATTCAACAATAGGAACACTTACTGAAACATCCTCATTTGCTGTAGTATCCCTTGGGGAAGGAGTACTTGACCTCCTCATGTACACTTGTGTCTTTTCCCCTGAGCTTTCCAACTCTACCACTAGTGGCTAAATCTCCTTATCAGTTTTGGAAGCCTCCTCCACCTTCTGTGGTAGCTTTTCAATCCTTCTTCTCTTTGTCAATGGAGGAGAAATTTCTACCTCCTCTTCTTCCTCTTTGTCCTTCTCAACTTCTTTCCTCGAGGCATGTCTCCTCTTCTTAGCAATAGGCTTGCTTTGTTTACTTACCTCTACAGCCTTCTCCACTTGAACATCCCTTACCTGGATTTTGAAAGGAGAATCCACCTTTTCCTTGCCTTTAGGATCTGGTTCAAGTGACTCCTTAGAAGCAGAGTGAGACTCTAAGTCTCCAATCAGATCATAGGTACATGGGATACCTTCACCCTCCAACTCTAGCATATTGTGCCTCAGCCACATCTTGGTGTACTTGATCACCGGGGTCATGATTTGATCTAACTCGATCTTTTCTTCCTCTAACCAGTCAACTTCTCCAACTAGCTTATCTTTTACTACCTCAAAGAGATGAACCTAGATTACATTTCCATCCTCTTCCACCTGGTCAAGGATGGACTTCACATTGTATAGCCTTACCAAATCTACTGGAAATCTAGAGAACTTCTTCTTTCTTACCTCAAACTCATCAGCAAGGTTAACCTAGTAATCTTCAATATGGGCCTTATGGTTGTATTCCCTACTAGCCTTCTTTTGAGCTTCCCTAGTGATGTCAAACCTTTCTCTCTTGGAATGGAAAGAGAGACCAAAAGTACTCATCTACTCCTCAGAAGCATGAGTAGAATGAATAGAAGGACAAACCTCACCCATTCCTATCTTTATGAGGAATTCATTCCCAAAACCTAATTTGTGCATTTCTCCCTTCACAACAATGTCGAAGTCACAAATTTTCCTAGTGACTTCCAACAATACAATATGATCAGTAGGGTATCTAGTGAGTCTGTAGGGAGCCCTTTGAAAACCATCAATTCTAATGTAAGAGAAAGTGGGGAACTAGATAAACCATGCCCCATATCTCCTTATCAATTATTTTGCCTTGTCAGAAATTCTCATATCCTCTGCACCCTGGAGCAATTTGGTGATGTACATTATGAAAGCATCATTAGATCTCTTGTAGCTTCCTCCAGTTAGGTGCAACTATGGATACACCTCATAAATGGCATCCTATCCAAAGGTACCACTAGTGCGTAACCCCTTGTATGGGTGAAGTCTTGCCAATGAATACACTAGGTAGGAGGTCATAGTAAAAGTCTTGGTTTGAAAGACATTGCTTAACTGCTCATGAATCACTATACTAATGACACCTGCCCAGTGATAATAAATTCCCTTCTCCATTATAGAAATTACATTGAACATCCAAGTCTCAAACACACCTGCACTCTTCAACCCCACTAGCCTACTGAGAAGAGTGATGACATTGTAGTATTCTCTCTTAAACTTGAGCCTGAATTGTTACTTAAGCAACTTGGAGAAATGGGACTTAGGCTTCTCCAACCAAGAGTTAATCACCTGCAGGACCTAACTACATTTTCTTCATAGTACTTCTTGCAACCATCCATATCAAAAGCCACCACATGTGATTTGTCAAGCATATCAAAATTTGCAGCAATGGATACAGGGCTAAAGCCTACTAGAATCCTTCCCTGGGGACCAATTATCCTTTGTGTCCCTCTATCATAATTTTGAACACACTCAAACACCAATTCATAACACTGCACCATGGAAGGGAAACCTACTACATGAGCCAATCCGTAGTCCATAATTCTCCTAGCCAACAAAGGAGGGCTCGGTGCTAACATATCAGCCTTAAATTCCTCATAGTCCCACATACCTACATTGGTATATGTGATTCCTAACCAAATTGAAGTCACCTTGCTTTCAAGAATCCGGCTCCTTATGTCCATTTTCACTTTCTCGGCATCTGAGATGGCTGAAGTCTCTACACCTGGATCTAATGCCTTCCGTTTGCCTCGACCAGCAACATCTTGTCCCGATCCTACCTGCAAACAAATAAATATGATCACAATTAGATCCACAAGAAACAAGAAGTGCAGGAAGTCAATATCCTAAAGTTCATGGTTTAGCCCCCCTCACGAATTCCACACTGGTGAGAACTTTCAGGAAAATCCAGACCAAGCGGATTCCAACGAGCCATGCATGCAAAGTCCCACATCATCATTTAAATACACTAATTTAACAAAGGAGTAACATTAGAAACACTTAACATAAGTTCATTTAATCTATCAAATACATCATCAATAAACAAGTCCCTCATAATCATCAAATTCAACATTTTCCCAGAAAACCTAGAAAAATCTGCCAGAGATGGATTTTGGCGAAAACAGCAACAGTTATAACTAACCCAAGAGAATGGAGGAGACACGGAACATTCAGGAAAATCCAGAGGGAATAGATTTTTGTGAGAACCAGATATATCATCACTAAAGCACAAAATCGGCAAAATGACCAGACTGTGGACATTGAGAAAATCTGGAGGAAGCAAATTTTTGTGAGACAAACGAAATTCGGGAAAAAGTGATAAAAGAGAAAGTATAGGGAAGGCCGGGGGAATCTGGGGAAAGCGGAATTCCATAAGGACCTCGAAAACTCAAACCCATCCAAATATTTCTTACTTTCACCAAAATGATTGAAATAACTCTGGGTCTAAAGCTTGCACCCCGACAATGACCTAACCTAGATCTCCAACAGATCAAATATGAATTTAGAACACTCCTCACAACAATTCGAGGAGGATTGGCCATGCCCTAGGTTAAGAACCCCAAAATATTTTCCATGTAAGAACAAAGAACCAGGCAAGACTTGCTCACACACTAAAATGGAAAGTTTAAGACCAATGCAAGCAAACGCCCAAAAGAAACAATACCAGACCAAGAATAAACATTCAATGACCACCCAAGCAGATTGGTACAACAAAAATAACCCCAAAATTCCAAGTGACGATGAGCATACCCAAGGAAATTAGGAATCTACGAAGGACCAGAAAGAAAATAAAGCGAAGCAATTTGAAATCAACAGAGAAAAGGAGCATATCAACATACCATGAGAGAAAAAGGGCTGGAACCGGTGATGTCAACAAATAACTATCAAATGCAAGCATGATACAATCCACAGACATGAAACTCAAATGCAACAGTCAAAATGGATTTGAAATCCACAATCCAGAAAAACACCAGAAGCTCCAAGACTCAAGCTCAAGTGATAGTCAAATAAAAAAACTCAAATGATTAATTACTTCCCAAAATCAAATATATCAAAGCCCCAAAACATCTGCACAAACGCCATTAATGCGGTTGACAAGATAGTCACGACCAAAGAAACTTTGAGATTCGAAAAGGTAACTGATTTAGGAGAAATCCGAACCAGATGGATTTTCCTGGATTTGGGTCAAAAGGCAACTACTTCCGGACATCGAAAAAAAACTAGGAGAATCCGGCCTAGGTGGATTTTCTCGAGAATAGTGAAAACTCTGGAATGCATTCAGAGCTCAATATTTTCAATAAAATTCATAAGTGTGCCACTTCAACTAGCAAGATGGACTTTAAAGCACAGGCCAAAAGCAAGAAAAACCCCCCAAAAAAGAAGTGCCAAAACACCAAATTATGAAGAAAGAAGGTCCCCACTTTTAGTGGGGCGTGTGTGCAAAAAACTGCACAACAAATGGTGAATCCACTGGGGAAATACTCCAGAGCATTTCAAAAATAAACTAGAATCAAGAACCTAGAATCTCCAATTTCAATCCTCTCATGAGGACACCTATGAACAAGGTTTCAGAAACCACCAGCAAGAAGACCTTTTCCTATACCAGAGTCCAAGTATGTGTATTATGCATTTATTCATATCTTGTAAGTTCAATAGGAACCAAAACAAATTTGACCAAGCTACACAAAAGTTCAAACTTTAAAAGCAACCTGGATAGAGCCTCACTGCCAGCCAAGCATCCATAGCCCTAGTGAGGTTATCGCTATGAACCTCCCAAGCATAGCTCTACTACTAGTTAGGCGTTTATAGCCCCGATAGAGATACTAGGATACTCCTAATAAGGTGAAGCTTACTTAAATTTTCAAAATTTTCCTTTTCTCTTTTCTTGTTTTATAGAACTTTTCTTCTTCACCTTTGCAAGTAATGAAACTCACACTCAGGGATGAGGAACACAGTGGCACTAAAGCAGAATATAAGATTTTTCACTAGGCCAAATCACTCAAGGACCCTATGCAAATCCAGAATCTTTAATTTTAGTGTGAAAATGTAGGACCCAAGTATATTCCAAAGTGTATCTTAAGAAAAGTGATTCTAATTCCAAGTACAAGGGACATCAAATAAAAGAAATACACCACCTGACTCTGAAAAACTGATTAGAGTTTATAAAATAAATTTCTAAAATAATCCCAAGAAAAATAGCCCGTTGTACAGATGCAACAACCCCAAGGAAATAAGGAACCCAAAGCAAAAGAAAACAAAAAATGAATAGTATAACAAACCAAAGAAAACCTAAACTACCAAAGAAAAACCAGCAACAAAAAGAAAAAGAAGAAAGAAAACCAACTCTAACTATGTACAGGATGAACTAAAAACAATTCAAGGTTGAAAATAGTGCTTCAGATACTGCCCATTAACAGGTAGCAAGATATCCTCATCAGTGAGGGTTTTCGAACGAAAAAAATTATCTCCCAGAATTTCTGAAATCTAGTAAGGACCAAGCAAAAGTTTATCAAATTTATCATGCTCTCCCTTACAATCATGGGCTTTATCCCAGTAGAGAACTAAGACAAAAATTTTGAAGGCCTTTACCTTAGCTCTCCTATCAAACCATATTTTTACTACACCCTGATATTTAGCAAAATTCTCTAGGGCTTCATCTCTTTTGTCTTCCAGGTGCAACAATTCAGCCAAACGGGCTTCACGTTTATCTTCTTCATTGTAGTATTCGTTAATAAACTGTAGGGTAGAGATTTTCAACTAGATAGGAAACATAGGTGCCAGACCATACACCAGGTGACAAGGAGAAGTTCTTATAGATGCCTTATGTCTAGTACGGTCAACCCAAAGAGCAAATCAAAGCCGGGTGTCCCAATCCTTAGGATTTTATTCTAACAACTTATGAATAACTATCAATAGGTTCTTATTGGAAGATTCAGCTAAACCATTACCCTAAGGGTAATAATTGGATGAAAACTTAATAAAAATCCCATGATCATACACCCAATTAGAAAATTTCAATGATGCAAATGCAGGACCATTATCATAGACCAAAAATAGTGGACAACCAAAATGATTAATAATTCCCGATTCAAGAAAATTGATTACCACATCCGAAGTACACTGTTTACAAGCAAGAGCCTCTATCCATCTAGTAAAATAATTAGTTATGGTAAAAATATACCTGTGGCCCATAGAAGATGGAGGATTAATTAGACCTATGAAGTCCATACCCCACTGAGAAAATGGTCTTACCTCTATGATGAGATGGAGTGGAAGAGCTGCATGTTTTTCCTTACTTGTTGTAGTCTGACATATGTGACAAGTTCTCACATGTTGGTGTGCATCTTTGAATAAAGTGGGGCAATAATAACCTACCCTCAAGATCTGATATGTAGTGGATGATTCAAAACCATGACCTGTGCCATATTTTTCATGAAATTCAATCATCACTCTGGCAGCTTCTTCTTTTCCCAAACATCTTAAGTATACACCCTCATGATTTCTTTTATACAAGATAGCTCCTTTCATCATAAAACTTCCACTCTTTAGGTGTAAGGCCTGTCTCTGAACCGTATTAAGGTGATCAGGACACTGCTAATTCAAAAAATAGAAAATAATTTCATCATACCAATCTCCTGGAGATACCTCTTGAAGGTAATAATGTTGAGCTGTGAGATCAGAACTGGTTACAGCCATTGTTTCCGTAAGTTCTTGTCCCTTTACTAATTTCATGGGTTGGATTTCCATATCATATTCCTGCAACATGGTCACCCATTTCACCCTTCATTCGCCTAACTCATTCTGCATCAACATCTTTACTGCAGGATCAGGCACTATGGCAAAAACTTTATTCCTTAAGATATATTTCCTATACTTTCACTACACTGACCAAAGCATAGGCCTATTTTTCTACATTATGATATCTTAGTTCTGCATCTTTTAAGGGAGTACTCATGAAGGTTATAGGGTGTTCATCACCTTGATCAGACTTTTTAGTTAACATTGCGACACAGGAGTGATCATAAGCAAGGGAATATATGTAAAATGGTTTAGTATAGTCTGGACTCACCAGTACAAGGGCCTCAGCAATAACTTTCTTGATTTTTGCAAATGCTTCCTTAGCTTCTGTATTCCATTCTATTTTTTCTTTTTGTTTCAACATAGCATTCAACGACTTGACTATCTCTGCAAATCCAGTGATAAACTTCCTAAAAAAGTTAATCTTACCAAAAAATTACTTCATCTCCTTCTTACTTCCAGGAGGTTGAATCTTCAAGATAGCCTATATTCTCTCGGGATCAATAGAAATACCCTGTTTTGAGATAGTATGTCCTAACAACTTTCCTTCTATGACTCCAAAAATTCACTTCCTTGGATTAAGTGAAATGCAAAACTCTCTACATCTTTGAAACACCTTGCATAAATTTGTTATGTGATCGCCTCATTTCTTGGTAAAAATAGTCAAATCATCCATATAAATAATGATGCACTTACCAATTAAATCCTTAAAATCCATGTCCATAGCTCTCTGGAATGTAGCTCTAGCATTGATCAACCCGAATGACATCCTTCTATAAGAAAAGGTTCCCCATTTTGTGGTAAAGGCAGTCTTGTTCCTACCTTCATACTACACAATAACTTGGTTGTATCCAGAATACCCATCCAAAAAGGACATCATTTGAAATCTATTAACAATATAAAGCACCTCATCCAGTGAAGGAACTGGATAATTATCCTTTTCTGATGCTCTATTCAAATTCCTAAAGTCTACACATAATCTAATTTCTCCATTATTTTTCCTTACTAGAAACAAATTTTCCACCCAAGTAGAGTGTCTTACTAGAAATATAATGCATGCTGAAAGTAGCTTTTGCACCTCCTTCTGAATAATGGGTTCTCACAAAGCATTGATTGGCCTTTGTCTCTATCTAAATGGTTTGACATCTTATTTCAAAGGGATGGTGTGTGTAATGATTGAAGTATTATATGTTTTCAAATCTTCATAACTCCAAGCTACCACATCATGATATGTATGTAAAGCAACAATAATCCCCTTTCTTTCTTCTGGACTGCAAACTTTGCCAATAAAAACATTCTTTGTATCACCAGGCCTTCCCATATCATATGTTTCACACTGGCTACTGAGAGACTCCCTTTTAGCTTGTAGTTCTTGATCTCTTATCTTATCCAAATCAAAAATTCATTCAATTTGTACCATAACCCTTGGAATAGTATTAGTCTTCAGATTAATGATTCCTCCAAAGTCAAATTCTGCTTCCTGAGGCTCTACCTCGTCAATAACTTGGAAAGCAAACACATCACAACTTTAATGAAGTCCATAATATGCTTATCGTCTTCAAATACTTGGAAATTAGTTATGTTGTCAAGCACTGAAGTCACTGGAGTGAGCTCAACTGTAAATTTCCTCAATCCTGAAAGTGATAGAGGTTGGAAGGTGCTAGCAGCTTGTGCTAGAGAATCAACAACTTGATTTTTGTTTCGAGGGATCAACTGAATATTAAAAGCATCAAATTCCTCAATGAGATCCCACACTCTATGTCTGCAATTGGTTATTCTTCTATTGCGGCACAAATACTATTTTCTTACTTGTTTAATTAATAACTCTGAATCTCCGAACACTTGTAATATCTTAACTTTCTTCCTTGATTCTAATAATAAGCCATGGATCAGAGCTTCATACTTAGAAAAATTATTAGTGCATTGGAACTGGAATCTATGAGTAGCAAAATAGTTCTTATCTTTAGGACTGATCAATTCAAATCTTGCTCCAACACCCTGCTTAGATTTAGATCCATCAAATCTTAATGTCCAACAACTATTAGGTTCCTTCGGCTTCAATTTATCCTGTTCTTTGCTGAGGATAGGAGGATTTTGAGGGAGCACTGGGTTTTTACCTTTATCACTGTTTAATCCTTTCTGCACATTAAGTCCAATAGGTGGAACTGGATTAATGCATTTCTGTATCTATAGGACAGCAATCTGACACAAGTCACATTCCAGCTTAGAATGAGGGGCATCATGGACTCTGCACCAGTTTGGAAGCAATAATTTTTCAAATTTCATGCTTCCTTTCAGTTGTATCTGATCTTCCCTAAAATTCTAGATAAACTCCTGAAAATTATCCAACAAACTAGGTTGCTTGTCTTCTTGATCACTTATTTCATCCTCTTGTTCAATTAATTTCCCAGGACTACTACTCTCTAGAATGCGTTTATCTAAAAAATCTTGTAGCATGAAAACCTCTTCATCTTCTATAACTGATGCAGCCAACACATAGTTCCCCATGCTAACCTCAGACACTAATACTTCATTCGAAACATTCTGATATTTCGTGATCACATACTTCATTCGGGATTCTCTTTCAATTCTGATATGGTTTGGGACTCCTTTCCATGGTAACCACATATGGGAATGGTCTGTAGATGTATATCCATTTAGAGATTTAGTGAAGTCTCTGCCTAGGATCAAACCATAAATATCAGGAATGTCAACAACTTGGATATTGATCACTGGATGCACCCTAGGGTCTGATGTAAGTTGCGTAGGGATCATGTTCAATTCTCCAACTACACTTACTTCTATTTTATCCAATTGAGTAACCTTCTTTTGAGAGGCTATAGGGGTAATACCTAAGGCTTTGCAAACAACAAAAGGCATAAAATTTGTAGAGGCTCCTCAATCCAGAAGACAATTATGAAAATTCTTTCCAAAAATACGAACAAAGATTAGGAAAGGAGGATTTTCCATCTTGCCTTGAAACAAATTTAGGTGAGTATCAACTTGTGCAACTTGGCCTTTATCCTTATCTCCCCTCTTGTCTATAGTCCGGACCTAATTTCTAAGTGTTTGAGAATTATAAGACCTAGTAATAGCCTCATTGGTGGCTACCCCTTGTGGGGTTATATTTGAACTAAATGATCCAAAAATTGCATTCCTAATAGCAGGAATTCTTAACTTAAAAACTAAAAGACTTACCTTTACTTTCTTGAATTCCTCAGTCACATATTTGCCCAATTGATCCACATTCAAGTCAGCATGGGCTTCCTTGTAGCCACTAGCCAGCTTATTTGTAGATACTTCAGCATTGTTTCCCTTCGACAGGTACTGTGTTGGCACATGAGGATAAGGTGGATTATTACTAGCTTGTGGGTTTGGTGGAGTATTGAAATTGTTAGGAGGGATAGAAGTAGTGAAAGGACCTCCAGCCTATGGACCCCTGTTAGGTCTATTTATTAAATCATATTTCTTCGCTAGTTGTTGAAACATTTGAACTTCTTCAACACTCACTTCTTCCTCACCCAAAGGGCCATTATCATTCTCATTTTCCTCATTAAACAACTAGGAAATCACATCTTCATTTAACACCTACTTTGCCTCATCCTCCTAGTTACTGGATTCTTCTTCTAGTTCATTTTCCTCACCTTTAGGGAATGGGGCATGATTAAGTACCGGCACTGGTGAATCATAGTGGTTTGAAGGTATAATTTTCTATCCAATGGAATTATTCTCCACTTGATACTGAAAGATAGAAGCTACAGTCTAAAATTCAGCATAGTCTAACTTAGAGTGTTGACTTGTTTTATGGAGCCTGCACCAACCAGACAAAGTTGCCTCTACTAAGTATACACCATTCAGAGGCTTCTTCTAAGTAGTGGGTTAATCCAAGGGAGTAGGAATCACTCCATTATTTGGTCCAGTATTCCAAGACCTATTCTACTTAGGTTGTTGCTCTGTGTCAAATCCTTGTCCACCTTGCTGATTTCTATCAAAATTCTAACCAAGGCCTTGTCTTCTATCAAAATTCTGACTAGAACCTTGTCCTATGTCATAATTTTCATTTTTGTTGAAGTATTCACCTCTTTCAAAGTTCTTGCTTTCCTTGCCATAGTTAGATTGTATATTCTTCTGAGCAGCCTGAAGCTGGCTATTTTGATTTCTCAAATTAGTTACCTCTATATTCAACCTCTTCACTTGTTCAGACAATTTATCCAACCTCTCCTTATCCAGATTTTTAGGTGGTGCTAGACTTCCACTAGAAGGATATCCGGATATGTTTCTAGAACCAACAACCTGATTCAAGACTTTTGAATTCTGCAAGTATGTAGGGAATCCAGCTTGTTGTTGATATAAGAGTTGATTAGCTCTTTGTTGAGGATAAGAAGCCATTGGTTGAACTTGATTTAAAGGTGGACTTGGATGAGGAACCAGAGGCAATGATGATACATGATTCATGATTGGAGTATGACTGGTCAAAGCCTGATTAAGAGCTTGAATTTGTCCAGGGTGAGTTGTAGGTCCTAGAGAAGGCAAAGGTCCTGATAAATGTTGCCTCAAGTCAATGCTGACCTTTAGTGCTTTTGTGTATGTAGTGAGAAAAGTATTCAGAGGATTGGTCCTTTGTTTAAGAAAGGTGGTTGTAAGGCAATCCAAGGCTTCAAGGTAAACTTGTAAAATAGTATTTTCATTTCCAACATAAGGTGCCTAGAGTCTAGTATATGCTCGATGGAACCTATCATTGAATGATCCTATGGGCTCATTAATCTCTTTTTTTACTCAAATAAATTACAAGTACAACTCATTGGCACTAATGAGAATCTTGAACCTCTACAAAAATGCAGTTTCTAATTCAGTCCAATTATGGATGGAAGCAACAAGTAAGTGATTTTACCAATAAAAGGCCTCTTCTCGTAGAGAATAAGGGAAAAGTCTGCATGCAACATCCTCATGGTTAATTCCTCTATCTCTCAGAAAAGTCTTAAAAATCCTAATATGCTCTTACGCTATTTTGTTGGGGTCATGAGTATGAAACTTAGAGCAGAAGTGCTCAGGGTTCTTGGGCATGACATTGTAATTATTAAAGATCAACGAGAATGGATTATTAACAAGAAATTCCATTGGTGGAGGTGGGGGTGGTAATGGCTAATTTATGACTGGTTGTGGCTATGAAATAGGAATTTCCTCAGAGTCAGATGAAGATGAAGATCATGGAGATGATGGAAGTGGGTGAACAGATGATGATTCTTCCCCTTCCTTGGTCCTTCTTGACCTTGTAGGGGCTTGTAACTCTTGAAATCTTCTCCTCCTGGAGTAGATCTAGTTCTTCTTCTAAGCCTCTCAGGAGAGATGACATTTAAGAAATGCTCTAGTTTGCTTGTTCAAAGGCCCTCCTTCTATCGCCAATTTGTTGATGGTGTTTTCTACATAGCAACAACTCAGACAGAATACGATATCCTATCTCTCTTGAAAGGTAAATCTCTATGGGAAAAGAGATAACCCCAAGGTCTCTAATGTCAAGTCTTGACAATGCAGCAAAACAACTCAGTGATAAATGTGAAAATGCTGGTAATCACAATGGGACTTTACTACAAGAAAAAACTAGACTTTGAATTTATCAGATCTAAACAATGAATTGATACTTGGAATCTTGATTTCAACCCTGATAATAAATAAACAAAAAAAAAAAATGTTTCAGAGATGATTCTAAGACTACTTCTAACCCTAAGATTGAAAATGTCAAAGATAAAGTGCTCAAAATGGACTGATCTCTCATAAACTACTCCCCGTTTAACATAGATGAATCTGCAATTTCACAAAAATAGTGCAATTCTAAGGTATTTAAATATTTCAAATCACATACATTCATTCAGTCAATTCTATTGCAATTGAGATGAACAAACCCTTATAACTAAACTAAGCACAATTTTAAGTCAAAGCTAACTTTGCAAAGCAGCTAACAATCAACTAATTGCAAAAAGTATGGACTAGAGATCGCTGCAAACATTCCAAACATGAAACCCTAAGCATTACCAAACCATTTAACTATAAAATTATAAGAAATTTCAAAGATAGAACAACAAGAACCATGCTAGATGAAATTCCACAAGATAGATACCAAACTATGATATCTCTCTTATATTAAATCATCCAAAATAGCAACAACTCTAGTTTTTGGCTATAAAAATTGCTTGAGAATAAACCCTAAGTCACTCTAATATCAGCTATCTATTTTCTCTTTATCCCTATACTTATCAATCTTTCTATCCCTCTATATTATCAGATGAGGCGAGATGCCTATTTTATAGAGAATCCCTAAGATAGGTCGGCCCAAAACATAATTTACAATAAAACAGGACCTACAAGAGGTCGTCCTCAAAGATATTCGAACATAATATGAAATGTGACATTTGCACCAATTTCATCAAAAAGGGCCAAGATACCAAAAAGGTCGGCCCAATACATGTGAATAATGGGAAGCACAAATCTCAATGTAACCCTATATATCTACTCCCCATCCTTGTCTTTAGCTCAATATTCTTCACCATGTATGACCAACAAGACTCTATCCAACTCAACAACAGGTGGCACAAGTAAAACCCTAATCCTTCTCTCAAGAGACTTGATGTCATCTCTTGCCTGCCTAGCTGTACCATCCCAATCAGCCCTATTAGTCAAGTATCTATCCATGGCTGCAATATAAGTTGCAACATCATCTAGCTGATGCCTAATAACTTGTCGTTCACCGACTAGAGAATAAACATCTCTTCACCATTTCCTAAGCTGCTCTAGATGAAGATGTTTCAGATCAAAATTCTTCCTTCCAATCATGACCTCAAGGAATGAGATACACTTATCATGGATACCAGTCAAAGTGTCCTCAATCTACCTTGCCTATTTATGGATCTTTCTCAAGGCCTTTTGCCTCATTTGCAGGATTTCAAACCATTCCCAAGGTTCGGAGACCCTTGGAAAAGGAATAATCCCAAACTTTACTAGTTTATCTTTGGTGAACCCCATGATTGTTGTGGTTTTTTGTAGTAGGAGATCAATATCCTCCTTATCTTGAGCCAATATAGCCTTTAACCAATCTATCGACCTCATAGCATCCCCTCCAGTTGACCAAATTTCCTTAATAGCATCATCTGATTTGGTTTCAACACCCTACAACGAAGCAACTATAGCATGGGTGGTGCATTTCATCTTTTCCAGCTCAGACATTGTCTCCTGAGGCAAGAAACCTGCAGTAGAGGAGGAAGAGATAATAGCTTGCAAGCATTTCATCAACTCTTACAAGTACTTCTTTAGTTTCTCATTCTCCCTCTCTAGCTCATGCCTAGTTTGCACAGCCTTCTTCAACGTCCCCACAATCATAGCACTGGAGCCTTCATATTCCTTAATATCCTACTGCACAAAAGCATGCCCTAAGTCAATAGTTTGCACATGATAATCTTGGGTAGTCACATTGTCTCTATCTTTATTTGGAGCAGAGGTAGGAATATCGGCCACTCTATTGCCTGACCCATCTCTTTCAATCCGAGACACAACCCTAGATTTCTTCTTCATTTTTCGCTTTTCCACATTATCCATAAGGACATCCCAATTAGGAGGAGCATCCTCCACTATCACCATTTTTATATTCAACTCTTTTATCTAACTAGTTTGGAATAGTAGACCAAACAGAAACTCTATTTTGCCTATCTTTCTCCTATTCCTGCTGATCATTAGTTGCATCCTTTTTAACACTTGGTACATTAGGAATATCCATGATTGGATTCTCCTTATCCTGCAACTGTTCTTCCAAAACAACTTGTAATGGTGAAGGGGCCCTAGCTGGTATTTCCTCCTTTTGTGGAGACTTGTTCGATTGCTCTTTCACAGGTGAATCTACATGTACCACCAAGGGAGACTGAGTTACCTTGTCAATTTCTACCTCTTCATTAAAGAGGTCTCCCTCCTAAAATTATTCCTCGCCCAAACCTTTAGGATCTTCATCCTTCTTTGGTTCCTCCTATGTGCTACCAAAATTCTGAGGAATGGAGACACCTATCTGTTCAACAATAGGAATACTTACTAAAACATCCTCCTTTGCTGCAGTATCCCTTAGGGAAGGAGTCCTTGACCTCCTTATGTACACTTGTGTCTTTTCCCCTGAGCTTTCCACATCTACCACTGTCGGCTCAATCTTCTTATCAGTTTTGGAAGCCTCCTCCACCTTCTGTGATAGCTTTGTAATCCTTCTTCTCTTTGTCAATGGAGGATAAATTTCTACCTCCTCTTCTTCCTCTTTTTCCTTCTCAACTTCTTTCCTCAAGGCATGTCTCCTCTTCTTAGCAACATGCTTCCTTTGTTTACTTACCTTTGCAGCCTTCTCCACTTGAACATCCCTTACTTGGATTCTAAAAGGAGAATCCACCTTTTTCGTGCCCTTAGGATCTAGTTCAAGTGACTCCTTAGAAGCAAAGTGAGACTCTAAGTCTCCCATGAGATCATAGGTACATGGGATACCTTCACCCTCCAACTCTAGCATCTTGTGCTTCAGCCACATCTTGGTGTACTTGATCACCGGGGTCATGATTTGATCTAACTCGATCTTTTGTTCCTCTAACCAGTCAACTTCTCCAACTGGCTTATCTTTTACTGCCTCGTAGACATGACCCTGGATTACATTTCCATCCTCTTCCACCTGGTCAAGGATGGCCTTCATATTGTATAGCCTTACCAAATCTACCAGAAATCTAGAGAACTTCTTCTTTCTTACCTCAAACTCATCAGCAAGGTTAACCCAATAATCTTGAATATGGGCCTTGTGGTTGTATTCCCTACTGGCCTTCTTTTGAGCTTCGCCAGTGATGTCAAAGCTTGCTCTCTTGGAATGGAAAGAGAGACCAAAAGTACTCATCTCCTCCTCAGAAGCATGAGTGGACTAAATAGAAGGACAAACCTCACCCATTCCTATCTTTAAGGGGAAATCATTCCCAAAACCTATTTTGTGCATTTCTCCCTTCACAATAATGTCAAAGTCACAAATCTTCCTAGTGACTTCCAACAATACAATATGGTCATCAGGGTATCTAGGGAGTCTATAGGGAGCCCTTTGAAAACCATCAATTCTAATGTAAGAGAAAGTGGGGAACTGGATAAACCATGCTCCATATCTCCTTATCAATTCTTTCACCTTTTCAAAAATTGTCATATGCTCTGCACCTTGAAGCAATCTGGTGATTTACATTGTGAAAGCATCATTAGATCTCCTGTAGCTTCCTCCAGTAATGTGCAACTATGGATACACCTCATAAATGGCATCCTGTCCAAAGGTACCCCTAGTGCTTAGCCCCTTGTATGGGTGAAGTCTTGCCAATGAATACACTAGGTAGGAGGTCATAGTAAAAGTCTTGGTTTTCAAGACATTGCATAACTGCTCATGAATCACTGCAATAATGACACCTGCCCAATGATAGTCAATTCCCTGCTCCATTCTAGCAATTACATTGAACATCCAAGTCTCAAACACACCTGCACTCTTCAACCCCACCAGCCTATTGAGAAGAGTGATGGCATTGTAGTATTCTCTCTTAAACTTGATCCTGAATAGTTGCTTAGGCAACTTGGAGAAATGGGACTTAGGCTTCTCCAACCAAGAGTTAATCACCTACTAGGACTTAACTACATTCTCTTCATAGTACTTCCTGGCACCATCCATATCAAAAGCCACCACATGTGATTTGTCAAGCATATCAAAAGTTGCAGCAATGGATACAGGGCTAAAGCCTACCAGAATCCTTCCCTGGGGACCAATTATCCTTTGTGTCCCTCTATCATAATTTTTGGCACACTCAAGCATGAATTCATAACACTACATCGTGGAAGGGAAACCTACTACATGAGCCAATCTGGAGTTCACAATTCTTCTAGCCGACAAAGGAGGGCTTGAGGCTGACATATTAGCCTTAAATTCCTCATTGTCCCACATACCTACATTGGTATCTATGATTCCTAACCAAATTGAAGTCACCTTGCTTTTAGGAATCTGAGTCCTTATGTCCAAATTCACTTTCTCTACATCTGAGATGGCCGAAGTCTCTACACCTGGATCTAATGCCTTCACTTTTCCTCGACCAACAACATCTTGTCCTAATGCTACCTGCAAACAAATAAAGATGATCACAATCAGATCCACAAGAAACAAGGAGTGCAAGAAGTCAATATCCTAAAGTTTGAGATTTAGCCCCCCTCGCGGATTCCACACTAGTGATAACTTTCGAGAAAATCTGGACTAGGCGAATTCTAGCGAGCCAAGCATGCAAAGTCCCACAACATCATTTAAATCCACCAACTTAACAAAGGAGTAACAATAGAAACAATTAGCATAAGTTCATTTAATCTATCAAATATGTCATGAATAAACAAGTCCCTCATAATCATCAAATTCAATATATTCCTAGAAAACCTGGAAAAATCCGCTAGTGACGGATTTTGGCAAAAACAACAACAGTTATAACTAGCCTGAGAGAATGGAGGAGACACAAAACATTGGGGAAAATTTAGAGGGAATGGATTTTGGTGAGAACCAGATATATCATCACTAAAGCACGAAATCGGAAAAACGACCAGACTGTGAACACCTGGAAAATCCAAAGGAAGCCGATTTTGGCGAGATAGACAAAATCTGGGAAAAAGTGGTAAAAGAGAAAGAATAGAGAAGGCCGGGGTAATCCGAGGAAAGCGGAATTCTACGAGGACCTCAAAAATCTGAACCCATCCACATCTTTCTTACTTTCACCAAAATGATTCAAATAGCTATGGATCTAAGGCCTGCACCCTGACAATGACCTAACCTAGACCTCCAACAGATCAAATATGAATTTAGAACACTCCTCACAACAATTCGAGGAGGATTGGACATGCCTTAGGTTAAGAACCCCAAAATATTCACCAGGAAAGCACAAAGAACGAGGCACGACTTCCTCACACACTAAAATTGAAATTTTAAGACCAATGCAAGCAAATGCCCAAAAGAAACAATACCAGACCAAGAGTAAACAATCAATGACTACCCAAGTAGACTGGTACAACAACGAAAACCCCAAAATTCCTTGTGACAACATGCATACCCAAGGAAATCAGGAAACTACAAAGGACCAGAAAGCAAATGAAGTGAAGCAATTCAAAATCAACAAAGAAAAGGAGCATATCAACATACCATGAGAGTGAAAGGGCTAGAACTGATGATGTCAACAAATAACTATCAAACGCAAGCATGATACAATCCACGCACATGAAACTCAAATGCAACAGTTGAAATGGCTTTGAAATCCACAATCCAACAAAACACTAGAAGCTCCAAGACTCAAGCTCAAATGATAGTCAAATAAACAAAATCAAATGATCAATTACTTCTGAAAATCCAATATATCAAAGCCCCAAAACATCTACACAAACGCCATTAATGTGGTTGAGAAGACAACCACGACCACAAAAACTCGGAGATTCGACAAGGTAACGAATTTTGAAGAAATCCAGACCAGACGGATTTTCCCGGATCCGAGTCAATAGGAAGCTACTTCCGGACATCAAAAGAAAACCGAGAGAATCCGGCCTAGGTGGATTTTCTCGAGAACAGTGAAAACTCCAGAATGCATTCAGAGCTCAAGATTTTCAATAAAATTCATAAGTGTGCCACTTCAACTGGCAAGATGGACATTAAAGCACGAGCCAAAAGCAAGAAAAAACCCTTGAAAAAGAAGGGCCAAAACACCAAAAAGCGAAGAAAGAGGGTCCCGACTTTCAGTGGGGCATGTGTGCAAAAAATTGCACAACAGGGCCTAGATATGTTTTGGTTGACCGTTGTGGATTCACATTATACTTTATTCATGATTTGAGCTGTCAAATGTAATTTTTCTTTTGTTCTATTGAAGCCGACATATTGTAATTGAGTTCTAAGTTGCAGATATATATATATGAGATCATTTGTATCATTTTGAAGAATGTATGAAGTGTGTGATGATGCGAGTTGTGAATAGGAGTATAGAAGAAGAGTGATAATGCATAGTTTCACTTGTGCATGAAGGATATGTGTTGCGAGTGTGAAAAAAATAGAGCATAAGTACATAATTAGTCTATAGGACACAAGATTGAATATTGTGCCTAACCAGATCTGTAATCAAGCATATGTAGATGCTATTTTTCTTAGTTCAAACTCTCAGATGATTTTAATCCTATTCTCTTTGTAAGTTAGTGAGCCTTCCCTTTGAGTAGTGAGCTCTAGGTAGTGTTCCTAAATGCAAGTGCATTCCCCATATTGTAAACTTTATTTGAGTATACTCATATCATATTGTGGATTGGCCTTTGTGTTATGGTTTTGTGATTGTTTTCTTCTTGTTCATGAATTTTGGTTAAATTTTAAAAGTTCTTTGAAGTTAAAGGTTAATGAAGTTAATTTTTGCACAACATTGATTCACCCCCCCTCTAAGTGTAGCTTGTTTCCAACAAAAGTAATAAATTTTCTGGGAAAAATAGAGAATAGGGAATGTTGTGCACCTAATCAAAGCTTGTTGTTTTTGTCACTCCATCAAGGACTCATTCACCATCTTGGGCGAATTGGTTCTAGTGTACTTGTCCAAGGAACTCTGAATCTAGAAATAAAGCTTGTATAGTGTAAAAATTTGATGTGTCTGAAACCCAAATAGAGACTCATTCACCACCTTAGGTAAATGGGTCTTGCTAGGCCCTTCCAAAAAAAATTGAATATGATATGTAACTTCTAGGTCTGCACTCCTTCTCTATGACTGGAAACTCTCACTTTCGGATCCAGATCTACAAATAATTTGTAGGAAAAAAAATTAATTTGTTGGTGGATAGGGGTTTGCCTTAGTCAAACCCCATGTTGGTAATTAAACCTTGATGATGAATAAAAATATGAAATATGTGATGTGTTTTCAATCCTAACCTTAAGTGTGTCTAAGATTAAGATCTCTAATAATGTAAAGGAAATCCTATTCAAATGTGTTAGAATAGAACCTTAAAATGAAACATGAACAATGTAAGTGACCTACTTTAGAATATCCCAAGTCCCCTCAATAAGTCATAAATCTTAATATACCTCTCTTTAGGATACAATTATGATTATCATAAAAGATGGAATCACTTAGAAAAAGAGTCCTTAGGATTCTTTGTATGTCTTGTGCATCTCCCAACACCTAGAATCCATTATGATTCTCCATAGGCATCTATCATCAATCCTTAAATAATTCTTGATCTTAGACACAAAATGATTCTGAACACTTGTAATAATACTCCAAAAATTCACTCTTGCTTGCTTCTTGAATGCAAATTCTTGATGAAGATTCTTTTTCTTCTTAGTTTTGCTTGAAATCTTCTTTATAGTGTCTAATTATGTAAAATAACCTTATATTTATACATACCTTAAGATTTAACCCCAAAATTCAAATAACACAAGTCGACATTAAATCTAGAATGCAAAATTATTAAAATATTTCCACAAATAAGTACAATAGGGGTGCCCTTAGTAAGAAGGACCCATTTTCCACCTTAGGTGAATGGGTCCTAGCATAGTTTTCTAGGACCAATTTTCAAGTAGATGAATTAATATGTAAAAGGGGGTCCTAGGACATAGTAGGGACCCATTCACCCAAGGTGGTGAATGGGTCCTAGGTCACTACCCTAGGACTCAAGCCTTGCTAGATTAAGTTTTATGCAACATTATTAATGAGTCTTGAGATTTATCGCTTGAAAATGTAATAAATAAGGCTTGGATTTGAATTTAAGGGGTCAATTAAACTCTAATTAACCTAAATTAATCAATAAAGATCTAGATTAGTTTGAAAGTGTAAGAAACCACTTTATAATGCCCTAAATAAGGCACAATTAAGTCCATTTTAGTTAAAAGGGTCCTAGACTTAGTGTGAAAGTGTAAAACACATTACAACACTAAATCAGTGCATCGTTAAGTTAATTTTCTAGTATTAATTATTCCTAAATTAAGTGTGAAAATGGGTTACTTTTTTCTACACTACATTTAGTCCCCACTTTAGCTGCCATATGATACTATGTGCATATGAAATCTAAAGCAAATAACTTCTATAAAAAGGATACTCATATGTATTCATTAGAGAGAATGAAGCCCCCATTGTAGTTACCTACAAAACCACAATGTTAGGAATCACATCCTACAACAAATATTCGTTAGTTGCTCAAAAATTCTCTTATCAAACTTCTATGGAGAATTGAATTTGAGTGTAGATGTATTCCCCCCGATTCCGCTTTCTTTATGGAGGTGGAATCAAGGTGAATACAAAACCACATTGAATTATTTAAGTCATATCATAGGGTATTTTCAAGTACCATACCACATATTGATAAACATTTGATGAGACCAAGAGAAGAATTACAGATCAAATACAAAAAATAACATAAAAAATAGAGTCCTCTAGCCCCCAATATGCTAATTTGAATGAACTTCCCTTTAAATGAATGAGCTTTAGTTACTAGGGTTTTACTATATACTAATGAAAATTACATTTTTTACCATTCATTTGACATTTACCTTTTTGTAGATTACCTTGGTGTAGAGTGATTCAAGATTCCAAGATGAAGGACTGGCAAGCCCCCTAGATTAGATGTGGTTTGCAATGAGGTAACACGAGGCATACTTCAACACATGGTGAGTGAATTCTATTCTGCATTATCATTTTTTTCATGATTTTTCTATACTTTTTCATGTAATTAGAGTAATTTTAGGACCCTAGAGAATATTGGTGCAAAGAATCCCTCTTTGTCACAAAGCATCCCAATTTATTGCAAAGTGTCCCACTTTGGCGTAAAGTGTCCCATTTTGGCATAAAGTCTCCCACTTTGGCACAAAGTGTCCCACTTTGGCATAAAGTGTCCCACTTTGGTGCAAAGTTTCCCACTTTGGCACAATGTGTCAATTTTTTTCTAAAGTTTCCAAGACACCACGTCCAAAAAGGCATAGGTGTCTACATTGGCTGAAAAGCACCGTAGAACAACTGTAATGTTATTTAATTTCTTAATTTAGGATTTATTTCATGTATTTTTATATTTAGATTCCTCCTCAAGCCTGATAGCACCTAGGAGGGAAACAATTTAGTTTCCTCCGTGAGTCTATCTTGTGACTAACAGAGGAGGAGATCAATAATTTTTAGGATGTTAGATTATTTTGGGTATAACTCATGCCATCAATGAGGTATCATGATGCTATGTTGCTAGCCCTAGTAGAGATATGGGGTGTGGACTTGTTTAACTTCCATCTTCCTACCAGGGAGATGACTGTGACTCTAGAGGATGTACATCATATCCTACAGATTCCCATCTTAGGTGAGCTTGTATGTCTATCCAATGATAGATCTTCCAGATAGATGAGATATGATACTCTATATTTTCGAGAGTGGCCTATCCTTCGCTCAAGCATTAGTCTATGCATTGAGCTTAAATGGCTTTTCCATGCATGGAAACCACTTATACGATGGATCTTGATCATGATTATAGCGCTCACATTAGTACCAAATGGCCGAGGAGATCATTTAGATGGAAGACTTATGCATACTATCAAGAACATGGAGGATTAGAGGACCATCTATGCTCACCCATTTGTATTATGATCTAGGTTAATTTGTATACCAGGAGCTTGAAAACATGGTACATTGTATACTTCTATAGGTTTGGTACTTCAAGCATATCACATGTATGAGGCCGCCATATTTTCCCGCCATTATAGTAATGGGCGATCCATGGGTCTTCAGCTATCTATTGAGATGACCATGGCAAGAGGGGGATTTACTACATTGGTAGATTAGGTTTGACTGGTTGGATGAGGATGATATCAACTAGAGACTATTTTGTGAGATTCCCCAGTGGGAAGATGACAAACGTGAGCTATGCAGATTATAGGTAGACATGATTACATAGTTAGAAAATTATACTATGATAATGTTATGAGGAAACTTAGACACGTCTAGGTACCACTATGGACTAGACCGATGTATGGGTGATCAACACAGAGTGCTTGTAGACTTGGGCATGATTGTCATATCACTATCGAGGATGTATACATTACTAGTTAAGAAGATGAGGACTTTAATATCCCCCCAGTATCTAAGGTTGATGATGTAGGCACATCTCAGGCCTATGACAAGTGGTGGGTTACATCTCGACCAACTCCAGTCTTCCCTCTACACTACCTTGTAGGTTGCATCGAACCTCTTCTATTTTACATAGAGGATAGAGATAAAGAGAAAGTAGATGAGGATATAGATGAGGATGAAATCATGCCTAACATCTTTCTTGGCTCAAATGAGGATGAGGAGGAAGAGGAGTAAGAGACTTAGTATATGAGTGAGGATATCGATGAGGCCAAGGAGGACCCAATTACCCCTGATCAGGGAGAGACAACACCTACTAGATTTACTAAATCACATGTCATAGCTAGGTCATAGATACACATGCATGAGAATGGGGAGGCTAGTGGAATTAGGCCACCCAAACCTACATCGTAGAGGGGGACCACCATTGTACATTCATACCCGAACCAGAAAACTGGGGATCTAGGTGATGATTTTATATTTATGGGTATGCGTAGGATCATGATGGGCCAAAAAGTGGTGATATGTAAGTGATACGATGACCCATGTGGCTAACGAATATTTTTTACCCAAAATTGATGAAATGAAAAGGGTTTTTAAAGGATATTCTCAACTTTCCACCAATATAAATTATTCTTTACTTTGAATTTAATAAATTATTATTATTCATTTTCTATTTGAATTAGGACTAAAGTCCTGATTGATGGGCTGATTGAAAAACATCTATAGATTTCAAATGGTATCACATTTTTTAAATCCAAAACATGTGTCACATTCTATGCTTTTCATACTATAGGATTAAAAAAAAATTGAATTTCATGAAGTTTTGACCAAATTAAAGTGATCAGACATACAAATTTTTATATTTTTTAAAAGTTGAAATAAAAAATTCATAATTAATTATTTACTTTGAAATTTTTTACAAAAAAGTATGCATCACATCGAGACGTGAGTCCTCTACTTATATCTAAAATATTATTAAAAAATATTATCATTTTATTTTGGTTAGGGTTGTCAGACAGACACCTACTTCTTATTTTCTCCTTGAAATTTAAGTACTACTACATTGAAATTTAAAAATTTCACCAAATAGATTTAAAAATAAATAAAACCTAGTAGTTTAGAAACTACATTCAATTTTCTACAGATATGATTCTTACATATTTTTGAGATAATATAGATAACTTATTCAAATTTTTACGTCAAGTTTCCTAACTTTAATTTTCTGAATTTTCATCACCACTTAAGAGCCTTTTTTTTCCATGATGATCCTGCACATAACCTTATGTTATTTCCTTATGCTTGCATATGATTTGTGTATTATTATGATTTTTACTATTATTCTTTTGATTTCTATCTTGCAGGACTAACGTGAGATTGGTACGAGCTCTATCAATGAGTGATCACTGAGATAGTGCATCTGTTACACGCAAAGGATGATACACTCCCAAAGTACATGCCTCCACCTTTTGCGAGGCAACATGCAGACCTCTTTGAGTCTATTGTGAGATTAGGCATGACATATGAGATAGCCACTAGTCATGTCGACCAGCTCTGAGAAGAGCTTTCAACAATCCTAGCCTCTTGAGGTTCTATTGATAGCAGGATAGAGAGTGACCTACAAGTAGAGATCTTGAGGCTATGAGAGGAGCTTGCTAGGGTATAGGAAGATAGAGAATGGATAGACCGAGAGTGCATTGAGGCACTTGTACGAGAGGCTAGATCATCAAGATTATTGGAGGGCCTACAACTAAACTTGATCAAGTCATAATCATGGAGGTCATCAGGTCTTGAGGGGTTTGACAGTCCTAGACCCTATTAGCATTGTATTCATTGATGTATATGTACCTAAAACTTTTATGGTGATATATATATGAGCATTGATTTTGGTTTTTTTATGATCTTGTGTTGAATTAAATGTCAATGTGATTTATCAAATATCCTTTGCAAGAATATCTAATAAATGTCTCCATGATTTAATGTTTTATGTGATCTAATTATACCCAGTTGCAGTTTATGTTAGATGCTACATTTTGATTAAGTATACTATGTTAACTTAAATACACCTATGATCTAATAAAATTAAATTCATATAAGGATTTAAATTAACATAATACATAAGATTTTGAATAGTATGGTAATTAAAGTAATTACTCAAATAATTCAAAAATTACCCTAGACTCTAAGACACACACTCTTATCATCTGTCAAAGAAGGAAGAAATGTGATATAAAATAGAAACTATCCACTTAATCTAACAACACTGCTCTAACATACTATTAAAAAAAATGAGAGAATGTTATATGTAATACCAACACAAATGGATGGCATTGATAGGTTCTTTAATAGGTGTACCATTTTCTTATTAATGTGTAGGCTCCAAACCCATAGTTTTCCTTAATAATGTAAGGTCCTAAAGAATTAGGGCTGAATTTTACTTTTTCATTCAGGAGAGCATTGACATTACGTTGATTTTCATATAACACTAGGTCACCTTTATTAAATTAATAAGGGATGATATTATCATTATAAGCACTTTTCCTTTTCCTGGAGTAAGCTTGAAGATGATCGAGAGTGTTGATATGATGTTCATCTAGAATTTCAAGTTGATGCAATAATTGCTATTTGTAAGTTGTATCATCATTGAACCCTTTAAGGGCAATTACTAAGGAATGCATTTCTAACTCTAAGGGCATTATTGCTTTAGCACCATAAATCAGGTTATAGGGACTATTTCCAATAGATTTTCTAACGCTCATATGGTAAGCCCATAACACATAACTTAGTTGAGTATGTCGATATTTATTATGTTTACTTACTTATTTTCATAGAATTTGTTCAATAGTCTTATTAGTCGATTCCTCTTATCCATTTGATTTTGGATAATATGGTGTTGAAAAATGATGTTGAATATTGAATTTTTTCAAGAATTTATTCACTCCATTGTTCTTAAACAGAGTTCCATTATCCAAAATTAATGTGGAAGGGAGACCAAAGCGAGCAATAATATGTTCCAATATGAAACAACATATTGTATCAGCTATCATGGAATGAAGAGGGATAACTTCTACCCATTTCATGAAGTATTTAGTTGTGGTAATGATAAATGTGTGTCCAATATAATAAGGTGGTGACATCTTTCCAATAAGGTCCAAACCCAAAACTAAAAATGGCCAAATACGAACTTGAGCACAAATTTCATAGGAAAGAGCATGAATCAAATTGTTATGTTCTTGGCATTTATCGCATTTCTTCACATAGTCAAAACAATATTGTTCCATGTGTCTCCAATAATATCCAATACAAACCAATTTTTGAACTAAGAATCTTCCTCCAAAATTCCCCCCACAAGCACCTACCTAAGCTTCTACATGTGCTATAGGGATTTCATATTTTTTAAGACATATAAGTAAAAGGCCATTAAATGATCTTTTATATAGAATTCCCACAAGGATTATATACTTAGATTCAAGTTTTTGAAGACGAGCTCGAGTGTTCCTAGTTGTAGGATTAGGAAAGGTGTAGAGTCTAAGCTAATGTATTGTAAACTTGGTAGAATTTACTCAATTCAAAGGGTTAACTGGTTGAATAGTCCACTTCACTTTGCCAAGACTAAATTAAATCTTCAATCAAGGTACATAAAATTATGATGATACTACACTATATGATCCTTCACAGACTCATGTTCACCTAAATTATCTTATGTAAATTTATTTAGACTATTCTACTTTATGCGATTCTTATAGAATTGCAAAAAAACACAAGTAGTTACAAAACCTAATGGCTATGAGTACCTGCAATATAAGTTGTGGGTGACTGCTAGTAACAAGTAAGTACATAATCAATCCAAAACTATTTAGAATACCAAAATAACCTATCATAATCTCTAGAGTGCTATGATTCACCAATTAGACATTTTTTCATGAACAACAGCTACTATAATCAGTTGTAAGAACTATTCTACTTTACTTTGCAATGCATTTATAAAAAAAATTAAAAAAATTAATAGGAATGCATAAATGAATAAGCAAATAAATTAAGTGAGGGGAAGTACCTTGAGTGGCCAACTTAGGGGACTATCTCATTTAACTTAAAACCAAATCTAACTCATATTTTTATGCATCCATGTAACTTACAACTCCATTCATTGCATATCACTAGATATTAAAAAAAAATCCTTCTTGTAGATTGTGTTAAAAAATTTCATTTCAACAACATGTTTTTAGATTACTTGAAACTAGAAAATGACTAACTGCTTAATAAATTATAACAACCAACTAAATTTTATATGAACTCATCCCCTAACTTTATATTTAAATGGGGAGAGACTTATTCAATCTCCTAACTAACTACAACAATTATCCCACTCCTAGATATGAGGATATGAAATTAAGATCGACTTATTCATTCTAACTGAAAAGGAAGAAGAGACCTATTCAACTAAGAACTTAAATGAAGTAGCTTGAAATTGAAACACATAAGAAATTTTTTAGAGTTCTATAGCAATTATCCTCCATCATTTATTCCTTCCATGATGGTTTTCATTCAGCTCCACATCTTCCTGCACTTTAGGTGGCTTGAACTCCACTAATCCCCTATTTCGCTAATTTGGTTCTTACTATAAATTCTCCATTCTTGTTACCACATGCTAAGCTTCAGATAGGTTAATCCACACAACATACATATACAACTAACCTTCATAATTAAATCACAATTTTTTTTTCATATGCATACATTCTCATATTTAAATCATGCAATACTATGAATATTATCACCATATTTCATATTCATAAGTTAGGTTCAAATTTACTAGATATGTTATGAAAGGATAACATATTATGGAAGTTTTTGTCTAGAAGGTACTTAGAAAATATATGTAATTTTTTGAAATCGTATAAAAATAAACAAAAAAAGTATTGATGACCAAGCCCATCATTCCCCCCAACTTATTTTTTTGCTTGTCCTTAAAGAAAATACTTAACTAAAACCACATAGGGGAGAATATTTTAGTACAAATGAATCTTCCTAAGATCCATAACATTATTGAATCCTTGTCTTTTTTTGAGATAAAAACCATTATAACATGCAAGTCTATCTAGCTTAACTAGTTTTGCATTCACACATTGATCGTTCTTTTCTCCTGTCCAATGTGGTACTAGATGAAGTAGAATAGGAGGATGATAAGTAAGTGGAATCCATTTGAATGCTCTTATTCCTTAAACCTTGATATATAATATCTCAAAAATACTCATAAAATTATGGAAAGAGTGAGGATCTTTCTTTTGTAATTCTGGAGTCAAGCATTTCCACTTGTTTTCCACACATTTTAGGTAGTTCTGGAGGATGGTTGCAGCTAGCTGTTGAATCCTTTTGTAATATCAAAGTCTTAAGTACACAATTTTATTTCCTAGACCCCAGAGAGAAATAAGTGTTGACCATTGAGTGATGACTCTATTGGGATCTATTGCTTCTTTCTTGAGTTGTAGTGCCACTATTTTCTCTTTTTCTTCATATTTTTCCATTAGTTCTCCTCAGGGCTTCTCATTCTTGAAATAGGATGCTAGGGACCTTACTTGAAAATACTCAACATAGATTAAGGATTCCATTTAGTGTCCTCTGTCATCACATAGTTGTGTAGATAATACTGACACAACTGATCATGCTCCTCTAAATTGATTGTAATAAAGAAATTGAGAAAACTATGCCTCTTGTTTAGAGAAATGGACTGATCATTAATAAACTTATTAAACTAAAAATTGAGAAAATTTTCTTTTAAAATAATGAATACAATCTAGGTGGAAGTCTACAATCAATAATTTGAATAGCTCTATTTATTAATTCTATCATTTTCCCCTCCAATTTACTCAGTTCCAAATTCTTACTTTCTAGTGATGCACTTAAATTTTGTTTCTATTTTTTCCAATTTTCTTCCTATTGTTTATATTGGTTGGTGATTTCCAACAATTCAAAACCTAAAGACAAAGTAGTGTGATATGTTGGTGTTCTTGAAATAGGAGGTTGTGGATTTAATGCTACATTCTCCTCAACTCCTATTTTTTCCTCGGCCATTTGTGTTAGTAAGTCCAATTTAGCTCCATGACTGTAAGTCTATATTTTCTCTTCCAACTCTTGAATTCTTATATCCTTATCTTTGTCTCTCTACTCATATCCTTTCACTTGTGCTGTGAATTGTTCTATTCTATCAAGATCTTCTTGAATCTCTTTCCTTGTATTCTTGTCTTCTATCAATTCTTCCTCTTTCTCAAAATTCAGATCATCCCCATCGTCCCTTGTAATATCAAAGATATCCCTAATGGGGCTACTAGGGATTTCTCTCCTTTTTTTATTTGCAATAATGATATCTATTGATGGTGTTTTTATGCACTTCACAACATAGGTAATGCATAGGTGCATTACCTCTCTTGAAATACAATCTTCCACAATCAAATTGTAGAACACTATCCCAAGGTCTCTCGGATGTCAGGTCATGATGATGCTTGGAATATATTAGTTGATTTATGTGACTTACTGGAATCACAAGGAGGCCTTACGTGAGTTAAAGCTGTAGGAGAATCAGGTTTGCGAACAAAGTTCTTTGATTAGGAAATTATTGCACTTTACTGCAGGTTCAAAAAAAGTCTTGAACTCCATTGTTTTGTTGGATTTGGCTTTACAATGTACAATGAACCTTAGCATAGGTTACTTTTGAAAAAAGGAAAAAAGGGGCAAGGAAGAGAGAAGGTTCCTAGATGTGCAACTACTGATGAACAGTGAACATGGAGGTTCCTGTTGTGGACATTTTCCTTAAAATAGGATTTCACTTAATCAAAATTCTCACAATGTCATGAAATCTATGCTATCTTCTAAGGACTGCAATTATTTCATCATTCATTCACCATGTAAATATGAACAAAGAAAAAGTTTAAAGAGAAGCTATGAAATTGTAGTCTAGACTAACTTTGCACAGTCACCTACCAGTAGTAAATGCTAAAACTATGGACAAGGAAAGAATACAAACAAAAAAAAAAATCATAACCAAAGACAACATCACTAAATCTACCAAGAATAGCTAAAAGGACACTAGAACAACAAAGTAACTTAAACTAGAATTTTAACTAACGGGAGAAGAATCATGAAACATGTTAAGAAATCCAAAATACACCAAGAAATGACTATATTTCTATTGAAATTTCTGCAGCATGCCTTTACAAAAACTCAACTCTCTTAAAATGAGAGGAGGGGACCTCTATTTATAGTTTTCAAAAATAAAAATGAGTTGCCAAAATTCAATTCTATTGTGTGGCCAAGATGCACTTTATAGTAGGGTCTCACCTACCCCCAAATATATTACATTTAAAAAAAATCTTTTGTCTTTTTCCTATTTTGTCTTCTAGTGGCAGCACTGTAGCAATTTTTTATTTTGCTGATTTCTCTTTATTGCAGCTACACTTTCAGAAGTTCTTCATCAATAACAAGATTACCTTCCCACTTCCTCAAAGCTGAATATTCTATGAATCTCAAGATTACCAGTTGGAGCTTGTCAACCTCAATGATGTTGGACCTTAACACTTGGTAACTCCACTCCTTGGAGTTGTTAACAAGGTTTTCCCAGTCTTTGTCATACTTGGTAGAATTGTCCCTAAAAATCTTGGACTGGGTGAAAGTTTGAGCAACAAAGCTCATAAAGTCCATGGTAATCTCAACTATCATTTCCTTCTCCATCCCTCTCTAGAAGTGAGGCTTTATGCTTTCCGGGTTGATCTTATCGACATGAATTTTATACCCTGTCATCAGCTTGAGATATCAGATACTCTCTCCTCTAACCTCTTTGGTCCATTCTATATCCATAATTATTTTTTCTAGGATTTGTTCAAGCCTCCTCTTTTGGTGATCAAAATCACGCTTCCATACATCCATTAGCCAGTGGTCATCATCCTTGAAGGAAAGGTCCTTTTCCAAAACCTTGCTCGGTAGTGTGAGGATAGCCTCAATCTTTGGATAGGCAGCCCTGTACTTCTTTGGGAATTCCTCGTAGATTCGTCTCATGCTTTCAACAGAAGTTTGTACCTCCAGGAACTTGTTTGTTGTTTGGGTAGCCAAGTTGATTCTTGTGTTCTTAATGTCCAAGACCTGTCAGAACCAATTTTCCATGGTCTTATCCAAATTTCTTCTTCTCTCCAACTTGTGGATATGTTCTTGGGATAGTAAATGCGGTAGGGGCTGATGATGTGGTGGGTTGTTCATCTGGAGATTACCATTGTTGAATGTAGGCTGCCAAATCAGCCACCTGTGCTTTAATCTCTTCCTTTGAAACCCTATCCTATTAGAGAAGGTGCACCACTATGGTGACCAATTCCTAGAGGTGGTCAAACTTCCATTCTTGTGTGGCCACTCCCAAGTCGATGGTGGAGACGTTATAACTTACTCCATGTTCTCCAACCACAGGTGTAGCTATCTTCACTGCCCTAGATCCAAAGGCATCCATCATAATCCTAGACCTGATCCTTGGATTCTTCTTCTTCTTCTTTGTCATAATTTGAGCTCTAGCCAGTATTGCCTCCATCCTTGCTTTCAGATCCTTCAAGGTAGGAGTTCTCTTTTCGAGCTGATTTTGTAGCCAGTCAAGCATCTGAGACCCTACCTTGGGTGATTCCTGTTAAAATTTGTTGTCCTCCACCTTAAGATGAATGACCTTGACATTAGCGGTCTCCTGCTCAGCCCTTGCATCCTCTTTCTCCTTGTCAGAATCTTGCATGAGCCTTATGTGATTGATAGGAGACTTGGTGAGTAGCTACTACTTAGTGTGTTCTTCCCCCTCAACACCCCTTCCTTCTTCTTCTTGGTCACACCCACTTTCCTCAGGCTTGTCTTCTTGTTCATTCTCATGGAGGGATGCTTCTTCCTCATGCTCTGGGGTTTGATTATGCCTTTTTGTAGGAGACCTACTACCTTCAGTCCCTTGAAAATCAACTCTTTCTTCAACTATAAGTTGTTCTTCAGCCTCCTTATCCTCAATTTCCTTGATTTGCATGTTCCAGTCTACGTCGAGCTCTGGATCAGCTATCTCTTGGAGAATTTTTTTCCCCAATCCTCACTGCCCTCACTAGAAGATTCATATGCCACCTCATTGATCACCCGATGCTCATAGATGGGATGCTCATGATATACAGATTCTTCATCTTTCGGTCTCGTGGTTGCCTCTTGTTCTTGTCACTTGAGCTTATCCGAGATTTGAATTGTGGCCTCCATCCTAGGTGGTTCTATAGGAGGAGGGAGAGGTGGGGAGTTAACCATTTCTTGGGCTATTGCAACTTGCACCATTGGATTTGCAAGCATTCCCGAAAACTCGAAAGGTACATTCTACATTTATTTAACAAAGGACTCTATGAGAGTGAGGGTAGGCATTGTAATATCAAGTGAAGAAGGTGGAAGGGAAGGAGACATGGAGGATGATGATATTGGCAAGGTCATGGTGGAGGATGAATATATCGATATGAACTACATGATTGAAGAAGTGGAGGCAAGGTGGACAGAGATGTTGACCATGTGTGGAGAGGAAGTAGCCATTGCAAGTGAAGTGGGTGGAATGGTAGCAATGGTAGTAGCTATTGCAGCAACTGATGAAGCAGTTGGGGACCTAGGTGGATCAGCTTCCAACTCCTCACCCTCGTGGAGTGGATCCTTAGGTATCACAACCATCTCAGTGATACTTCCCATTCTTTTATGTTTCTTTGGAGATTCACCCTTTGAGGCCTTTCTTGCTTACACCTTCGGATTAGATTGCTTCTCATCAACCTCCTTCCTCTTTCTTGACTTAATAGATGGTGGAGACTTAGAGGTTTCTCTAGTCGTAGTAGTGGTTACCCCACTGTCAGAGCCACTTGGCTCATTCTCAAGTCCCTTGAATGTCAAGGCAACCCCTTGCTGCTTTAATCAAGTGACTTTCCCACTGATCCATGCCTTTGTATGAGCCTCAATGGGCTTGGTATGAATGTCGAGGTCATCAACCTCTTGCTCGTCCCAATCAATCAAAGGTAGTGGAAGATTTGTGATAGCATTATATCTTGGGTCTATCACCATGCTCTCATCTTATTCTAGCTGATCCAAAATTGGGCACAAGTTTACTCTCTTCACAAAGTAGGTGGTCATACGCATGTAATGTCATAACCGCACTTAAAAATCATCCTTGAAATTTTCCCAAAATTCCTCAACGTGGTGGAGGTGGGCATATTCTGGTCCAAGTGCCTTTCTAATGTGACTATATGGGTCCATCCATGGCCTAGCTATATGATGCCTAAAGTGATATTTGGCCAGTTCCTTTTCTGAATTGCCTGCATATTGGGAAGTTTGGATTTGATACAAACCTTGGCCAAGTCTGAGGGGATAAGGATTTCTCGCCAAATGTTTACTACTAAAGATATGGTGTATATGTCACAACTTCCATGTTAGCTCCAATAGTATAATCTAGTCGTTGGGGTACCGAGGTAGCTTATTCGGCCTCTTTGTGAATCCTTGAGCATGAATGTAGGTGAACTTTAGGAATTGTATAAATAGGAAGGCATAGTTCTTGATAAGGGCCCTAGCACTATGAGAGACTCTTTTCTCAAAATCACCTCCCTGAGACCAAATGATATGTGTGGTGAAGGCATCATTCACCCGATAATAGTCTCGCTTGAAATTTCTATATTGTAGTTGTGGGAATTTGTCGTATGGTTTGAGTTCTCTTCCACATGCCCCATTGGGCACTGCCAACAATTCGTGATATTGGAACCTATTGGAAAGTGAGTTGACTAGGTAAGATGTCATGTAGAACTTCAAAGTTTTCCTGACATTGATGAATTTCTCATGAAAGAAATTGTTAATTATTTCCCCCCAATAAAATGTAGCATCACTCCTACAGAGGATTTGTTCAACAAAGTACAACATCCATTCTTGGAAGAAGGTCGTAGTAGGAAGGCCCATTACCCTACTTAGTAGGGTGACCAAATCATGGTAATCTTCATAGAGATCATTGTGGAAGAGCTCTTGGGGCACCTTAGAATCATTGGACCACTTTTCCTTCAACCAATACTAGTTAATCAACTTCCTCGATCTCATGGAATCCTAATCCCATAATGCTCTACTTCCTCCATTGTCGGGGTCTCCATTCTCTCAAAGGTGGGGATGTGAATTGTGTTTGTTATCCTAACAGGGGACATATCGGCTAGGATGTTGCCATCCCTATCCACAATAGTTCTTGTTTTAACTTGATACGCCTCTCGACAAGACATTACCAGCTTGGGTGCCACCAATGCGGGAAACAAACCTACAACCTTGGTAATTCTGCTACTTTTGATTAGCTTTTCATTGTCTATCTTTGGATCTACCCTAACCCTTCAAGTAAATTCATCAATATTGACTTGCCTAGTATTGGTATCTCTAATGTCTTTCCAACTAGTCATGACCTTTGAATGCAACGATGCCCCCTGAAACTGATAGCTCATCTAATCCTTGTCTTCCTTCCCTCGGGGGCTTTGGTGTTTCTTTTCCCTTTGTCTTTGGCCATCCCAGAAGTCTCCGCCCTAGATTCCATAAATCTTGCACAAAGAGATGAGAGCTTAGCAACATTATCATGGAAAAGCAATCTCAGACAACTCCCTACAAATCAAGTTTAGATCCACAATATTCATATTTGATAAACATCTAATACTTGATAGCAACATCATTAGAAATCAAAATAAGCGATCTGGGCCCCAAGGGTCAGACTTTCCCTGGCAGAATTTCGTTTGGAAGGGAAAATGAGGCATTGAATTCTTGATGACCTTTCTTGATGTTGGATTCATTCAATGAAGTGTTGGTGCGAAAGAAGGCCAAATTTCAACATATGGGTCGAAGTTCATTTTGGATTTGGAGGTCGTTTGAGCCCTCATTCTTGCATTTGGGTTCTAGCTTCTAGAAAGCCATCCAGGGTTGGTTGTTCAGAACAATATTGGGAAAACAACATTCTGGGAGACGGATTCTGGAATACAAGTTGCCAAGGTTGGAAAGTTGTCGTGGGATAGTTGTTCAATATGGCAAAATGTAGACAGAAGTTTGGGGATGAAAATCTGGGTGGTAGATCTATCAATTGATGAAAAACTAGTGGTGGATGGACGTTCAAGGTCCAACGTTTAGAGAGACGGACGAGCTTGGCCATTCAGGATAGTGAAAGCGACACAAAATTCAAGAGGTTGGGGTCCAAAAGGAGTTTGGATGATTCATGTTTCTATTTAAAACTGTGCACAATGAAAGGATGACCAGGGTCCGGGAGTCGAAAAGACGTCCCGAGATAGTCGTTCGAAATGACAAAGGTGCCACGAAACTCAGAAGGTGGAGGTCCTAGGTCTGGAGTCTGAGGATGACCTGGATGTTTGATTTTTTTTTAATTTTTGGATGGACTTTGTGTGTCTGGGGTCTGAGGTCTAGAAGGATGCTCGAGGAAGGCCGTTTGGAATGGTGGAGGCACAACAAAAATAGAGGCCGAGACCCAGGAGTGAGTTTGGTCACTATCAATTTTAGAGTTTGAATTTCATGCACGCATAACCATGGAGAGGTCTGGGCTCAAGGGAGGTGGTCACCTATTTTGAAGAACACCGACGGGGAGGTCCAACTCCGACTTTCAATTTGGGTTATCAATCTCACGTTTTTCAATTTTTTAACTTATGGGTTTTTAGGCTTGAGTGTTAACACATCATGTTTTCAAATTCATTTTGTCCCCCACTTATATTTTCAATTTAAATTCTTGAAAATAAGGAAATTAGGGACAACGGCGAACCTACATTGAATTCCCGGAGAAGCCTGATGCCAAATTATTTCTGAACGACAAAGCAGGGGTTGGCAAGCTCTCAAAATTCCTCTCTATCATATGAAAATGACAAGTCAAAATTTTCTTAAATAACCCCCAACACCATTAATATCTAATTAAATGCTCGGTATAGTGGTAGGTAAGGTGGTTGAGTTCAAATTTCTCGAGTGACGAATAGGAGCCCAAGGTCCGAGATCTGGAAGGACGTCGGCCAACAGCCACGCGGAATGGCGAAAGATAGATGGAATTTTGGAGAGGGAAATCTGAGAGTCAGGGTCTGGCGGCCGGAAAGACACTAGGTGCAGATCCGACTAGTTTGAGCAAAAATTTTGGATGGCCAATGAAGCACCAGAATTCGGAGGCTAGAAAGCTATCAAGCATTGGCTGCATAGAATGACAGAAACAACAAGGAAACCTGTGAAGGGAAACCCGAGAGGGGAAACCCAAGGGTCTGGGCCCGGAAGGTGCCATAGATGTCAGAAAGACTAGCTGTCAGGAAAAACCTTGAACAACTTAAGATTTAGCATTTTTCCAACAAGAAAAATTAGTTCAACCCTAAATTGAGACCTTTTGAGAATGTTTTGGCCTTTAAGGATGCAAAAAATGGCACACAAAACAAGGCAAAGCAAAAAGGACCCAACAAGAAAAAGAGGAAAGAGAGAGTCCCCGTTCCAAATGGGGTGTGTGTGCAATAGGCACAACAATATCCTTAATCTGAATCAGAGGAAGAAGAAATATATCTTCTTTTCCTAATAGGAACATTAACATTTTTAAGAATATCTCCAGAAATAGTTTTAGGACATCTCTTTCCCTATCTGTTCCCATGTCTATCATTAGTGCATCATGGTGTTTCTATCCTCCACCATTTTCTTTATGTTTTTTCTCTTCCATGATTCGTTTCTCAACATTGTCTCTTCTCAACCTACCTGAGCATCTAGGAGTAACAATTTCACATGTAACTTTTCTCCTCTTCTTCCTTTCACTCCACTTTTTCTTCTCTACATCCCCTTCCTTTACAACATTCTACTTCTCAACACTTTTCTTCTTATTTTTCCCTTTAGAATATGTTGATACAGTACCTTCCCTAGCTCTAGGGTTTGTAGAGGATGAGGCCTCTTCTGTTACCACCAACCTATGCCTATGCTCTGATATATCATGTTTTCAAACTTGTTATGGATACGGGTAGGTGAAGCCAATGGTGTACTAGGAGAATTTTTTCTGTTAGGTTCATTTTGCTCAAGTTCAATTTTTGGTTCAAACCTAGGTTGAGGTTCATCCTCTACTTAAATTACCTCAAGCAACTTAGTGATATTCTTGCAATTTTTTAAATCATCCCAATTAACCTATGGATGTTGAATTATCAGACTCCTTTTAACTAGTAGGATTATTAAGCAATGATGGGATAATGTGGTGTCCATTTATTTCCTTTGGAATTCAATTACCATTCTCTTCAACATATTATATAGAAAATTGGGTACATTCACCAACTTGTCATGTTCTAGATTATTTAACAACTTAAAATGAACAGTGTATAAAAGGTTTTGATGGCCATCACAAGTAAGATATTTAATGATATAGCTAGCACATATTCCCCAAAATAATGGAAGGGAAGGCCACTTTGTACCTTTTGATGTGGAGTTAAAAATTTATCCTTTATCATAGAACTCCTCCCTTGCTACCATTGCATCTACACAAGATAGGTATTCAAACCCTGTTCAAGGTATTCCTACGACTTGATAAATTGCCATTTCAAAGACATCCACTAGCAGCCTGCTCATTGTCGCCTCATCATATTTCAATGTTGCTAAAATATCTCTTGCCACTTCATTTTCATACTCCGTCAACTTAAAAAAATATTCTAACCATCCCACTCTGGTAAAGAGGTGTAAAACAATTGTATCTCCTAATATTTCTTTATTCGTATATGGTTCCCTATGTATAATTGTTGGAAGCTTTGCAACATGAGCATGAAGTATGGATGATTGTGCTATTTGTTCCTATTTTTTCATTGATGTCAACATGGTAATAACTACATGGTGATAATAGTATGAGATATTTTATTGATTTACTAGAAGTTGTTCTCTACTAGTAATACTCTTTTGTGATGGATCTGTATGTTGGTATTTGAGTCCAAAACTCATCGCAAGATCTGATATGACTTTGATCTCCTTACCATATTCTTATTGACTCATTGAGACAACTATATCTTGGATCTTGAGATGTATTTTTCTATGAATAGAAATTTATCTCTAATAGAGTTTAACTTTGTATCCTACTAATGTTCAGTATAAGGTATAGTATGTGGGAGACTCTGCATTCTACTAAGGAAAACATTATTATATGGAGGTTTTGTTTATAGTCTCTTTACTAGTAGTACGATGGGAAATTAGTGCACTCTTAGATCTAGAAGGTGTTTGCTTTGAGGATTATTTGTTGGTTTGGGGAATTATGGTTTAGTCTTGGTCGACTTAGCGAATGCAATATATTATGAATACTAATAATCGACTTGGTATAATACACTACATGAATGAAATTATTAAATCTTATATAGTGCTGACCTAATTGATGAATAAGATATACTTTTATAAATATGATATTGAAGGAAGCTTAAAATAAAATGGAGAAGATGTGAAAGTTTTTGCAAGTGAAAGTCTGAAAAATAGAGATATGTGGGTGTATACACAAGCAAGCGAGAAGTGAATGTGAATGAAGGAGAAGATTGGTGCCTAAATTATTTATCAATAATATGGATTTGTTAAGTAATGTAGTACTTTATATTCTAAGCTTTAGCAAAATTTAACCCTACACATTGAAGGTGTATTCCATCAGTTCATAATTTTTGTAATGAGCCACCATCATTGTATCTTGGCAATGAGCCATCTTTTGTACTTAGGTTGGGATCCTTGTAAGGACAGTGAGTCTTGGAAGTGAGCCTCGTAATATTTTATATTTGGATATAATATACTGTGATTTAATCCTCATCATGGTTTATCCTATTCTGGGTTTTCCACATAAAAATATTGGTGTTCATGTGTATGATTGATTTGTGTTGTTTCCATGTTCTCTCTTGTTGATTCAGTCAAAATTATGATAATGGTTAAGTGGATTTTATTATCAATGTGTGGAATACTAATTCACCCCCCTCTTTGTATTCTAGATGTTCAACAATTAGTATCAGAGCTTGGTTCTTTGGAAGAAGCCTAATAGCTTGAGGAAGGTCCCAGAATTTGAACATGAGAAAAAATTTCCTCTTAAAATTTCCCTTGTCAAATTTTCAGAAGAAATGGAAGCCTTGAAGGACAAGTTGATAAAATAAAATGAGCATATTTAAAAGCTATAAAGTACAAGTTTGGTTGCACATGATCTGTTTACTGAAGGAGAAGAAACCATCACTATCTTCTTGGAACAATTTGATAAGAATAGAAGAATTGAAGAATTTCAAGAAATTTAAATTCAAAAGAAGACGGATGAATGTGCAAAGCTAGAATTAGAAGAAAGAATGCTGATATCTAATCTAGAAAGGGTAAATATTTTTGAAGACAAATTTAAGATAAGTTTGGTGATGCTTGACGAATTGATTACCTCTCAAAGATCTTAAATGAATAAGAGCGGTTTAGTGTTTGAAAAAGGTCAGAGTTATAAAGAAAATAAATTCACTGGTAAGAAGATGTGGTACAAAGATAGACAAGTCAAGGAGCCAAGAAGTGATTTCGAAAAAATCTTGTCAAACGACATGATGCAAAAAGGTATTTATACATCAATGGTGTTTGCCATTCTTGCAATATATTTTTTCATAAGGAAAAGGACTACAAAAGTAATGTAAATGATTCTAAGGGAAAGAGAAATGGATATAAAGATAGTCTACTGAATAAAAGGGAAAACGGAAAGAAGAATGTTACTTGTAGTAAGTGCAAAAATTCTAAACATCCTAGTAGTAACAGTGGAAGAAAGAAGAACATCTATCTGGAAAAGAATAACGATCAAACCTTTGATCTAAGAAAGGAAAGAAAAGAAATAGAAAGAATTTGGAGAAAGGAATTATTAGTCTATTCTATGCCAACAGGTAGTTTTGATACTCTTGTCGATCTCTAAATAAAAGTACTAGCTACGGGGGAGAAATCATCAGAAAATATAATAAACCTCCTTATTGGTATTTGTGTCATATCATGACAAAATTATATTTAATGTGGTAACAATATTAAGTTATTTTATACGTCACATGTGTGAAGAATGATCTCTGTGGAATTTGAAATAATGAAGGCGTACATAGTTTTTGAGGCAATCTACCTACAAGTTGGAACATTTATTACAAAATCATTTAGAATGAAAGGAATAAGTTCAAATGAAATTAAAGGCCTATGTATTTTCAAAGAAGCGTGCAAAGGAATTTTAGAAGGGAAATCATAATTTCATAACTTGAGTAATGTATCAAATGAATTTAAATTAAGCTTCCAAAGCATGATACCTATACATTTCTTGTTGACATTTTCAAAGGTATTCTTGTTTGCACAATCTTTTACTTTTATTGATGGATAATTCAAAGATTGTGAATTGTGCAGATAAACCTAAGTTGAATGGATATATGAAGAATGTGTCGGAAGACTTTTTTGAGGCATTCTCTTGCATCCCTCCTAGAGTGTTTCCTACAAAATATATCTATGCATTTTTTTATAGTAAGATTGAATAAATGTCTTTAGTTAAATTCAATTTGCTTTGGGAAATGGATTGAAAGAGAATCATGATGCCTACAAGTACTATTTGAGAAGAAGTTGGATGTTTGGAGAAAATTTCCTTTGTTTGAATTTGAGAAGAAGTATATTCGGATGGTATTGAGTATAATTCTTGATGAATATTTGTGGATTGATGAGAAAAAATTGATTCATAGAGAAGCTATTAGAGATGTAACTGGTTTGTGTTCCTTTGAACTAGTTCCTAAACTAAAGACTATGAATGAGAAAGAAATTATTGAGGTTATAGGTGTGGGTTCTAGAGGAAAATAAATTGGTTTGAGATTGATTGTTGATCCAAGAACAAGGTATGCTACTATGGTCATTGGTCATAAATTTTGTATCCCTAATAATGACTCTACAGTTTATATTGTTGTTGATATGTTAATAAGAGGTATGGAATATGACTTGTGTGAACTACTTCGCATATACATATTTTGAAGAATTTAAAGGAGATTAATAAGAGCAAGAAGAATACTTTTGGTATGGAAATTCGGTTTTTTGTCTTGTTAGAACCCAAAATTTTCAGTTAAAACCCGAAGGTTTTCCCAGAATCTTCCATAAAAATCCTTGAAACCCTAAGGTTTTTATTCCCATTTCAACTCACATATTTCACTATATCTTTATAAAAATTCCTTTTTCCCTCCATGTTGCTAAAATGACGAAGTTACCCTATACCGCTACCACCTTTAAATATTTATAAGCCATTATATACTACCACTTTACCGCGGCCTCCCACAAAGGGGCTCGCAGTATAGCGGTAACAGTTAGAAGCAGTTAAGGAAACCCTTACCGCTACACTGTGGACAGTCATCAAACTGACCGCAGTGGTGCAGTAAATAGTCAACAAGGATAGAGGTGGACAGATTGGTTACTGCACAACCGTGCACAGTCAACACAGTCACCGTGGTATGGCGGTAGAAGTCAAGGAGCGGCTGGCAAGGAGATATTGTGGTACCATAGCCAACAAAGTTGGTAACCGTGGTTAGGTGGTGAATGAGAGGTAAACAAAGAAGTGGCTACTGTAGTACCACTGGCACTCAGGCCAGTGATCATGATAGTACAGTGAAAGAGATAGACAGCGGCAAAGCAGTAAATGCTAGATACCATGGTACCGTCGATGACATAAGTATAGACCGTGGTCATGCGGTAAGAAAGCACTAAAGAAAGAGGTGACAATTATTTCTAGTCACCGCTATACCATGGGTGAGCAGAACAAAGGGTGTGGTAGCGTGGTGGAGGAAGAGAAGACAATCAAGGTCAAAGATTTCTATACTACAGTCAGTCAATAGGTTGACCACGGTAGAGCGGTAAATATAATAAAAGCTTTAGGAAATAAAGTGCAAGGAGCGGATAAGATATAAATAAAAATTAAAGCGAGAAAACATATAAAGTATTAAAGTGAAAAGTCAAAAGCAAGATTATTGTAAAAAATATTTAATTTGCTAAAAGGAAACTTAATTATATATTTTTATCTCTATCATAGAATGTAAACGTTTTTACCAGAAACTAAAGGGTCGTGACCCTTGGTATGAAATGTATAAATATTTTATAAAAAATAGTTGAAAGAGAGGTAGGTAGGCAGTAGTTAGATAGTAGGAGTTATATGTTTTCCAGAAAATGGACTGGGGAATGTAAATAATGACAGAGCCTTTCCTGAAACATAATTAATGGAGATAAATGTTTTAATTGTTGATATTATTTTGGTGTTCAGTTGTTGTTTTGTATAAACTCATATTATTTATTTTGGTTGTCTCCATCTCGAAGTCTTTTAATCATTTAAATCAACATATCAAGTATATCTCTGATTTATCAAAATTCACTCTCATTTTGTGTGATTTAATTAACAGGTGTCTGCAAGTCAGAATTAAAATCTTGTAGTAAGTCATAGTGGTTTTAAGATTTCTTTTGGATTGTTGAAGTAGAACCTGATAGAGAAACATTCCAACACTTTTTATACAATTCATAGATTTAGTGAAATTTTATGCCAGCCATAGAATTTTCAAAGTGCCTGACAACTTGAGTTAAGCCAATAAGAGGAAGCACATATCATTTTCTATTTTTGACTCGATTGTCCATATGGATAGAAGGCACTGATTTGCTACAACCTAGAGATTTAATTTCATATCAAAAAACTTATTCAAAACCTTTCTTTTGTGTAGTTGGAGTAGGCATAGTTGTAGTGATTTTCATCTATTCACTTCCATTTTCCATTGTGAATATATTGGTTGAGAAGGAAATACATCTAAAATATGCAAATATAAACATAGGTGCACTTGCCTAGGTTTTGTAGAGCCTGAAGAGAGAAAGGTACAATTGCATCAATTGGCCTTGTACATTGGCCAAAATCTTTGTGAGAGCTTGGCAACCTCTCGTGATCCAAACCTACATTTTTGAGACCCAACATGTCTACTCTTTTACTTTTTGAAAGAGTTGTCGGTAATAGGAAGGATAGAATGGTCAAATTAAGAGCTTGTTGCTTATTAAATCAAGAACTTCATGATAAATCTTGGTAGTTTGGATGCATAACAATCTACCCTTGTTGCATTCTTTGGAAAATTTAAGATGAGGATGAACAAAAGGTCTAGAGTTTCAATACGTGTTGTGGAAAGATACTCCAAAACCATAAGTGTTCATATTTCTATAGATTTATATCACATGGAAGTAGTTGAATCAAATTTAGTTTGGATATATGAATTGAATTATGAAGTTTTATAGGTTGAAATTGATATATATGCTAAAATTTTATCGAAAATCCCTAAACATCTCAATGAATAAAGTACCTTTGGTAGCATGACTGGGACAAGGAAGAAGAGAAAGAATTTAGTGAAGCTAGAAGGCATAGAAGAAAGTAGGATTTAACATGAGAATGAAATAATGAATATTCTAATAGCTCTAGAATATTTGCATAAGGTTATTCCCAATGTTAATTTTGATTCATCTATTTCTATTGTGGAGAATCTCTATGTCATGATTAATTCTTTGAAAGTCTACATCTCTAGACTTGAAATGTCTTCTGGAATTGGGTTTGATGAAGAAAATTTGAATGATATCTTAGGAGAATGTGTGAATACACATGATCGAGTAATTAAGGAATTAAAGAATGTACAAGGTTGTGAAAAAGAGGCATAGGAACTACTTTCCTTTTGTCTAGATTGGTCTAGAAGTACATTGAATATGAGAAATGAGATAAGGATGAGTGAGTCTTTACTGAGCACTTAGGAAAATACATACATATTATCAGATGATAAAGATAATAAAAGGTGGTCCTAAATTATGTAGTTTCTAGAAAAAAAATTCTCCCTATAGCATCAAGGGGCGGATGTTATCAAGAAGTTTGTGGCACTCAGAGACATGATTAAATTCAAACATACTTTTGTTTCTTGTTATCTTAGCTGTATTGGTTGATTATCATAGATCAATATTAATCCCAATACTTTAATAGATGGTTTATAGTCTCTAACTAAACTTGATCTATTTTAAAATTCTGTAGACAACATAAAATGTTCATGGGAACTAGGTAAAGCGTCATGGAAGGCTATCTTGGAGAGTCTCAAAGGTTCTTCTTTAGGTTAATTCAGTGTTCATATAGTTTTGATTAAATTTTTATGCATATGTACATTTATATTGGACCCCTTCCTTTATCATTGACGTCAAATGGGGAGAGATAAAGAGATGGAGAGATGAAGAGTCAAAGGAAAAAAAATTGTGAAGAACAATTTTGATAGAGGGAGTAGTCAGAACATTCAGTGGGGTATACTTGAACTATTTGTGTCATGCATGTTGCCATCAATGCAAAAGGGGGATATTGTTGGAATATTTTCAACATGAGCATGAAGTATGGATGATTGTTTTGGTTGTTCCTATGTTGTCATTGATGTTAGCATAGTGATAATAGTATGGGAAGTTTTCTTGGTTTATTGAAAGTTGTTCTTTGTTGATAATACTCCTTTGTGATAGATCAGTATATTGGTATTTTGAGTTTTAAACTCATCGCAAGATCTGATAGACTCTGATCTCCTAACCATGTTTTTATTGACTCATTCAGATAATTATATCTTGGATCTTGAGAGGTATTTTATTATGAACAAAAATTTCTCTGGCGGATTTTAACTCTATATCCTACTATTGTTCTATGTAAGATATATTGTGTGGGAGACTCCACATTCTACTAAGGTGAACATTCTTATATGGCAATTTTTTTGATAGTCTCTTTATTGGTAGTATGATGGTAAATTAATGTGCTCTCAGATTTGGAAGGTGTTTTCTTTGAGGATTATTTGCTAGTTTATAGAATTATGGTTTAGTCTTGGCTAACTCAGTGAATGTAATATATTATAAAGACTAATATCTGACTTGGTATAATGAACTACATGAATGAAATGATTAAATCTTATATGGTTTTGACCTAATTGATGAATAAGATATACTTGTATAAATATGAGATAAAAGGAAGCATAAAAGAAAGTAGAAAAGGAGTGAAAGTGTGTGCAAGTGAAAGTGTGAAAAAGAGAGATATATAGGTGTATGCAAAAGAAAGTGAGAAGTGAAGGTGAATGAAGGAGAATATCAATCCCTAAATGATTTATCAGTATTATAGATTTATTGAGTAATGCAATAATTTATATTCTGAGCTTCCGTGGAATTAAACCCTGCACATTGAAGGTGTATTCCATCAATTAATCATTTTGGCAGTGATAAACCATCATTGTATCTTAGTAATGAGCCATCTTTTGTAATTAGGCTATGAGCATTTTAAGGACATTGAGTCTTGGTAGTGAGCCTCATAATATTTTTTTATCTAGATATAATATATTATGAGTTAACACTCACCGTGGTTTTTCCTATTCCAGTTTTCCACGTAAAAGTCTTGGTGTTGATGTGTATGATTACTTTGTGTTGTTTCTATGTTGTCTCTTGTTGATTCAGTCAAAATTACGATAATGGTTAAGTGGATTTTATTATCAGTGTGTGCAATACTGATCCACCCCCCCTCTCAGTATTCCATATGTTCAACAATAACATCACCTCCCATTGTCTTGATACTCTACAACCTTGAAGAGTTCAATTTTTGCTCAAAATTTGACTCCACCAATTTTAAAACCCTCCAATTTCAATGTTCCTTCAAATGCCTTCTCTTATTACCAATAGTGTAACTTCACAATCCCATTTTTTCTAGCTCAATTAAGCTCAAATATATGTATCTTAGCTTTTTTTTAGGGAATAAATCACATTATTGAAAACAATAGAGAGGTAAATTATTTTTAGGAGGACAACATAAAATGTTATTTGAAAAATTTAGGTGGTGAAAATAAAAAATCATGGTGGCAAAAATAAAAAATCATGAATAGTATACCCCTCCCCCCAACTTTAATTAAAGTTACCTCACTTCATGCATGAATTGGTAGGGGTGAAAGGATAATAATTGAAAATAATGATGAAATATTTTTTTGCATGCATAACTAAAACCAAGAATAATAATGAATACAAAAAGAAGTCCAGTTTAATAATGAGAAGTTACTTGTCATATGTGTGTGATGGTAATTATCACTTAGAGCAATTTGAAACTGGAGAAACATGTACTTTGACGTGCAATTGATTTGATTGGCATTAAATGCATGGGAGTGGATGGAAAGTTGGTGGTGGTGATTTGAGATGTACTTTTTGTACACATCCAAAAATGGTCACAGTTAATCAAGCTTGTTAATTAATTAAATATGATTTATTTAATTAATTATCTTCTAATTCATCTACATATAAATAAATTTAATTATCTATTTATATCGCTCACTTTCAATATTCTTCTAATTTAATTAAATAAATAAGTTTATTTAATTATTATCATCTTCCTCTTAATTAATTAAATAGATTTCACAATTTATTTATGTTAATTATCACAAGTTTAAAATTTACAATTTAAATGATAATTCTTCTCTCCATATAATTAAATATTCTAAAATATTTAATTAGAAACTTTCTTGTCTCCATATAATTAAATATTCTCAAATATTTAATTAGAAACATTCTTCTCTCCATATAATTAAATATTGTAAAATATTTAATTAGAAACTTTATTCTTTTCATATTTAATTATGTATTTTATATATTTAATTAAAGCGCTTTTATCATATCTCACACATAATTAAATATTATTTATTTAAATTATAGAAGCTTCAAATTATTTGTCACATGTATTTAAATAAATTTATTTATTTAATTATGGATTTTTCTTCAACTATTAATTAACTCTTCATAAATGAAGTGCACAAATGGCAACTTTCCTTCATTTTTGAATGGAAAAGGTTGTATAGAAGGAAACATCTCCCATTTTTCTCTCAAACTTCCATTTTTTCTTAAATTCTCAATCTCTCACCATTCATCTTGGTAGGTTTGAACTCAATTGTTGATCTTGGCCAACTAGATTTTTGCCTTCAAAAATCTATAAATACAACCCTCTTGTGAGTTGAAAAGGATCCTAGATTTTGTGAATTTAGAATAATCATTATAGTTGCATTCAAATCAACATCTTAGCATAACTATTTTCAAGTTCATATCATTTTAGCTCTTCAACTTCATAGCTTAAATCACATAGCAATAGACATGCATGCTGCATAAAATCTCATTCTCCTAAGTTATCATTTCAAAAAGTTGTTGCTTACACCAACTAAGAGCCAGTAACTTGTATCAAATCCTTGAAGATAGATGACAATGGGACACATTTGAAGGAGTTGTTGTTATTTATAGTTTTCTTTGTCTTTTCGAATTAGTTTCCTTTAATCTAATGTTTCATTGGTGTGTTAGTTTACTTTCTAGTTAGACCACTTATTCTCACACACATTTTTGGCACCCACTATGGGGCCTTGCTCCGTTTTTAATCTTTTTATTGTAGGTTTTTTGATAGGTGACGGACTAGAGCTTTATTTTAGTGCATACAAGTCACGAATTAGTGCATACAAGCTCTGAATTAGCACATTTGCAGTCTATTTTAGCGCATTTGCAGTCTATTTTAGCACATTTGCAATCTGTTTTAGCACATTTGTAGTCTGTTTTAGAGCATTTGCAGTCTATTTTAGTGAATTTAATGACTGATTGAGTGCATCTATCTTTGATCTTTTAGCGCATTTTCTGGATCTTTTAGCGCATTTGCATGTTCTTTTAGCACATACAAAAGTGTAACAAAACAAATCCTAATTCTGATGCCATCCGTAGACAGAGATTTTTCAACTCAGTTTTAAAGTAAACTGAAGCAATCCTAGGCTAGTCACATAAATCTAGAATTAACCAATCCTAGGATAGTCACCAAACATCATTTTTTCTTTATTAAAATGAATCCAATGTTTGTTGTGAAGCAAAATATTCACTTAGCATAGAAAATTGTCATTTGGATTTAAAATTAACCATTTTTTGCTATGATTGCTGAGTAATAGGTTTATGCTCTCCCCTTTACTAGGTGACCAAAACACTAGACTTAATTTTTTCATTTTATGCAATTCATGATTTGTTACATCCTTTAGAAGGCCTACCATAGTGGGAAAAAGTACTCACCCTGCGAAAACAACCTAAGTGGGAACAACCAAAGCCAGGTTTTCCAACCCACTCTAATCAAAAGTGAATTTTGGGGAAACCCATATTCAATGAAAGTGAGAAAGATAACCATCCCCAAAATCTTTGTTCTAAATATTGGGAGGTCTCTTGAGGGATTCTATCTATTTCCACATCGAACATATACCTTTATTATGAACAATAGTGTAGAAAGCCAACTGTGTTAGTATCCAAACATCATATTAAACATAGTGCAAGGGGAGGGAAGAATCTGCCCCCAAGACACTCACCATATAATTTCCATAGATTTTTTTCTCAAGGAATCCAAAAATCTAACCTTGAGTACACACCTGGAAAAGACAAAAACACGGGCACCCTCTAGGGGTTGACACGGTTGTGTGAGTTGACACAATTTTAAAATGTGGGTTGTGGTTCCTATGATGACCTATTTGAAAAATAAGAGTGAGTCTGTTTGAAATGCTTATTTTGTTCAATACCCATGAAAATATCAAGAACGTACACTCTTTGTTTAGATTTTAGGATTTGCAAAACAACTGTTTTCTACTGAATGCCATTTTTTTCACATTTAAATCAAATAAAGATCATCCAAAAAACATCAAACTGTCAAAACATGTATGTCTCTGAATAGTAATTGGATAGTTTAGCACATCCTTGGTCTTTTTTCGTGCATATGTGCTCTTTTTTGGCACATTTATGCTATGTTTTAGCACATATGTGTTTTGTTTCAGCGCATTCATGCTTTATTTTAGTGCATCTATGCTTTGTTTCAATGCATTCATGCTATGTTTTAGCGCATTTGTGCTTTGTTTTAGCGCATACCTGCAACATTCTAGAGCATAGGTTGGATATTTTAGTCCATCTACTAAAAAATTTAGTGCATCTGTATTCCAAACCTAGGTAATTTTTTGGCACCCAAAAATCTGCCATCTCAATCTAGTCTTTTTTTATGCTTAGGGTCTGGAAGTCTACAAATTTTTCCAAGAAGTCCCTAGAGAAAAATATTAAGAAGCGAAAAAAATATCTCAGTTACAAGAATTTATTGAAAAAGAGGATATTTTAATACCCAAATCGAAAGGTTTTTCTTGAACACAGAACCTTTATTCATCGACATCACAACTTTTTTAGAGGTTTCACTGACAATTATGCTTTAGAACCATTATATTCTCGAGCTTTCTTTCAAAGAAGAGCCCTTTCTCAAAAGGAATAATTACAATTAGCGTATTTATTCCTCTTTCATTCCCCAACCAAAAATTGTGTACTCTAATCGTCGCAATCAGTTTTTGTAGTAGAGAGCTTAGGAAACATTAGGCATTTGTCAAAATCGTTTATTTACAAAACTACGATCAAACCTCACAAAGTGAAAAATAATCTTTATTTTTTATTTTTGGTTTAATTCCCACAAATAGGATCATCATCCTTTCAATCAGGGAATCATGAGCTAAAGATTAGAAATCTCATAAGTCATATCAATAGAATCTGCATTCTATTCCAACTTAGATATCCATCAAAATTGTGATATTTCATTCTCTTGATCAAAGTTAGTGGAAATTTGGAAAAATCTTATGCCTTTTGTCACAAGATCTCTAAAGAACATAGAAGGAGATGAAAGGGAAAGTACATTAAGCAACATGCGTGATCAAAGCAATAATACTAATAGGGAAGAAAATCCTTTTCATAGATTTCATACTGGAGATAATTCTAATACAAATGAGATAACAAAAGAAAAGCTTCAAGAAGCAGAACAAGATCCTCAATTCCATACTCTCATGGATAGAGTTTTGGAACGAAACAAGGAAAGGTATTTCATTTCATTAGCTAATCAAGGAGCTAAGCTACCCATCGATTTTAATACATAAGGGATTTAAGAGGATCCTAAAGCCCCTCTTAATGATTTTAGTGCTCTTACTCAACAAATAAGAGAACTCCGAAGGAAAATCAAGGAAATACAAGGGGGCACAACTAAGAAGTCCTTTGACGGAAATATGAATGTGGCCTCTTCTCCTCCAAAAACAACATCAACCAAATTCAATTTTTCTAAATTTTCGCAAAGGTTAAATAAGAAGCCCAAATCTAAGCCATCAAATAACATTGACCAATCTTGTCATGTCATGCATTTATCTTCATCCCCCATAATTCAAAATGAACCTCATGATTCTTTCACCCAAGATAACGATTCAATTCAATCACCTTATTCTATCATATCCTTTACATCCAATGATTCATTTCAATCTACACATCTTGATCAAAACATTATTTCTAGTCCATCCCATGATACCAAAATTCTACAAACCCTTGCAATCTTTGATCAAGATCCCATCTCTCAAGAACCATATCATGATACTCTCCTTTCATTATTCACCCATGATAATCCTCTTTCATCTCAAGAAAAAAATATTCTTCCAAGCCCTCCCTCCACCTGATCTTATGAATCCATACCCTCTCATGACTCAATCACATCCTAGGAGCATGACAATTCTTCCATCCTATCTTACGATTCCCTTCCATTTAATGATCAAGCTACTCCATCGAATGTTTTTTTTCCTAATCAAGATCAAAGTATCCTATCATCCTCATGTCAAGATCCTATCACCCTTCCTAATTCTCCTCATGATCAAAATCCTCCATCATCCCCATGCTGAGAGCCTATCACACCTATTCAAGCTATCCATGAACCCTACACCTATAAATTGGGATCCTCCACCTTTATCCACTCTAGTTTAATTCCAACACCTATCCTTTCATCCATATCATATTCTCCCCAAAATGGACTTGCATCTTGTTTCATAAACAATACATATCCCCTTGCTAAAGGAATTTTCAAAATTTATGAACTACAAAGGAAAAGGCTTAGGCCTTCACGAAAAAGGAATCCTGGAACCCCTTTATGTCCAAGAACATCCATATTATTATGGCCTTGGTTATACACCTCATGCTAAACATAGCTATCCTAGTCCATCTAACTCTCCATCTATTCTAGGTCCTTATCCTAGTTCATCAAACTTTCCATCTATCCTTGGTCCTTATCGTCCCAACCCTAGCTCATCAACCCTCTCATCCATATTAGGGTCCCAATTTCTCTATCTCCTATTTTTCAAGAAAAAAAAAGGCATACATCCTTGATCCACTTTCAAAATTCTTCCTACATTAACTCATCCATCATACCTCCATATCCTTCATCTCAATACACTCCTCCCATTTCTCTTGGAAGCAATTTGGGTGCCAAATGTCAAAAGCTTCAATATAAAAATCCACATGTATCAAAGGATCAACATGTCTCCTTGAAGATTCATGCAAAATAAAAATAAAATTTGATCCAAAAATCAAAAGAAAAATTAAAAATTCCACAAAGGCCCATCAAAGAAAAAGAAAAATTCAAAAGGTCACAAAGGCCCATCAAGTCAAAATAAAAATTTCAAATACGCAGAGGTCCATAACTCAAAGAGAAAAATCTCAAAAGCCAAAAATGCCCATAAAGAAAATATCAAAATCAAAATTCATGTGGATTCCTAAAAGTCTCATAGAAGCAATAAAATCAAAATTGGCATCCAAATTTGCTAATCTGAAAGCTTCTCCCCATCTCCCATCTAAAAACATATCACCTTCCAAATCCACTTTTCCTCCATCACTCCGCCACCCTTCAAGGTGTGTGCCAAAGTTAATCTTCCCATCCTTTCCATCTATCTATCACCAATCCTTCCAACCTCCTATCTATTATCCAACATCCATTCCCCTTTCTCCTCCTTTAACTAAAATATTTGCATAAGGCCTTAGCTTCTTCTATCATGCCAACATTTATAAGTCTAATTTTCATACCCATGGTCTATTAGAGCACATATTCGAGGGATATTAGTCATGAAACTTGATGCTTAAATCCTTCCTCAATCCCCCTATCATGCAAATATTATCTTTCATATCCATATCCCTATCCATATACTATCTTCCATTTTACTCTTATCATTCATGGTCATTATCCTCATTTTCACTTTTGATCTTGAAAAGGCTAAGGATCTTCTTGAAAATCATGCATCTTATCCTATTCATGCCATCCAAATCTTCCATACCATATCTTTCATCATGAATCTTCTATTATATTTTGGAGCATCTTGTTTCTTCAATTGGTCATCACATTCCATCTTAAATGTCCTTTCAAAATCCCAAAAAAATCAAAAAACATCAAAATAAAAATAAATAAATAAATTCTAAAATCCAAAAAAACAAACAAAATCAATAAATCGTATGCTTTCATCAATAAAATGGTTGTGTCTCACCCTAGACTAGGGGAAAAATCCCAAACTCATTGGGGGCAATCAACTTTTGAGCTTTTGAGTAGACAAATGGAAACATGCATCAACTATTTGAATATCAGATCAATAATCAAATACCAATCAAACCTAGGTCCAAACAACTATCAGACATGAGACTGAACCAAATTGGATGATCTTAATCTGAATAAAATGAATGACAAAATTTAAGCACAAGTTGAACTGTTGTTTTGAAATTTGATGACATCGTATCTCTGGAATGACTCAATGATGTACTGAACTAGTCATAAGGAAGGACTATGATTTTTCTTTGATTTCTTTCGGTGAGTTAAACATTATTACTATGAAAAAATTTTGTGGGACATTCTCTACAATGTATCATTGATGACATTTTTGGATTTTCATAGGAAAAAGGTTAACTCTTGTTTGTTTATGCAAGCAAAACTCAAGTCATCTTGGTTCAATTATACCTCGATGCTTGTATTAGCTTTCTATATCAAACATCATGGAAGTAGTACTCAGGTCATCAATGGTGTGAATATCCCCTTTGATGCTTGTACTAACTTCCAACATTTCAAAAGGCTCAATGATGAAACGTAAAGCATAAAGTAGCTCACAAAATGACAACTTTGCATTTTAGTTTGCATATTAGATAGATTGCATCTATATTAGTATGTGCATGATCATTATCATATCCATCACATCTCATCTGCATTATCTCAATCAATTCATCCAATAATTTCTTCCAATCTCATCTCAATCAATTAATCCAATCATTTCTTCCAATCTCATCTAATCAATCCATTCAATCTAGCACAAATCATTTATTCATACCTTTGGTCTTGTTCCTAGCCTTACTGCAAGCCTTGATCATCATCATCATCATCAATATGTATCCTTCCCTTATCAACAACACTCTCATCATTATCATCATTGGGATGTATCCTTCCCTATCATTGTGTTGTTTCTAGATGTATCCTTCCCTCATCAAAAATACTATCATCATCATCATCAATCCATATTGGCTTGTAGTTTGACTAGGGCAACATCATGCTTATTTTTGAATCTTCTGCTTTCTTTCTTCTCATTTTATCTTCCCAATATCCTATCGCATGATCATTACTTATCCATAATTTTGCATCATATTCCTCATCTAATCCTTTCTTCCAATCTCATCTCAATGCAATCATTTAATCATTCAACCAATCAATCATCTTTATCAAATTCATACATCAATCATCTTCATTCAAATCAATCGAATCAAATCAAATCTCTTACTATTTGTTTTCTCATCAATCATGAGGACAAATCTATCAGTCCTACTATTTGTTTTTCATCAATCATGAAAGCAAATTTATCAATATTACTATTTTTTTTCTCATCAATCATGAATTTTTTTAATCAATCTATCCTATGAGTGAGGATCATTCATCATGAGGTCACTTTATCAATCCTACTATGATTCTTATCAGTCATCATCAATCAATCATCACAAATTCACTATCACATGTTGAATCAATCGAAAAGCATCATCAATTGGGGCAAAATAAAATTTCTTCGTCTTCATATCAATCTTTCAATAGAGGTTTTCATCAAATCATCTTTATCAGTTGATGAATCAGATAGAAAATTAGTAAAAAATTCCAAATATCATCTTTATTTGATTCATCACTCAAGGGGGCATATAGCATCATCAGTCAATTTTCAAAGTCAGGGGAAAAATTCTTTGAAGCAATGCATATAACACATCACTTCAAAGAGGGAAAAAATGTACACATCCAAAAATGGTCAGAGTTAATCAGGTTGGTTAATTAATTAACTATGATTTATTTAATTAATAATCTTCTAAATTCATCTACATATAAATAAATTTAATTATTTATCTATATCGTTCACTTTCTATATTCTTCTAATTTAATTAAATAAATATGTTTATTTAATTATTATCATCTTCCTCTTAATTAATTAAATATATTTCACAATTTAAATTATAATTCTTCTCTCTATATAATTAAATATTCTAAAATATTTAATTAGAAACTTTCTTGTCTCCATATAATTAAATATTCTAAAATATTTAATTAGAAGCCTTCTTCTCTCCATATAATTAATTATTCTAAAATATTTAATTAGAAACTTTCTTCTTTTCATATTTAATTAAGTATTTTATATATTTAATTAAAGCGCTTTATCATCTCTCACACATAATTAAATATTATTTATTTAAATTATGGAATCTTCTAATTCTTTGTCACATGTAATTAAATAAATTTATTTATTTAATTATGGATTTTTCCTCAACTATCAGCTAACTCTTCATAAATGAAGTGCACAAATGGCAACTTTCCTTCATTTTTGAATGGAAAAGATAGGATGAAACATCTCTCATTTTTCTCTCAACCTTCCATATTTTTCTCAACTTCTCAATTTCTTACCATTCATCTTGACAAGTTTGAACTCAACCGTTGATCTTGGCCAACTAGATTTTTTCCTTCAAAAATCTATAAATACAACCCTCTTGTGAGCTGAAAAGGATCCTAGATTTTGTGAATTTAGCATAATCATTATAGTTGCATTCAAATCAGCATCTTAGCATAATAATTTTCAAGTTCATAGCATTTTAGTTCTTCAACTTCATAGCTTAAATAACATAGCAATAGACATGCATATTGCATAAAATCTCATTCTCCTAAGTTGTCATTTCAACAAGTTGCTGCTTACACCAACTAAGAGTCAATAAATTGTATCAAATCCTTGGAGATAGAGGAAAATGGGATGCATTTGAAGGAGTTTCTATTATTTAGAGTTTTCTTTGTCTTTTCTAATTACTTTCCTTTAATCTAATGTTTCATTGGTGTGTTATTTTACTTTCTGGTTAGACCACTTATTCTCACACACACTTTCTATGGGTGCTTTATTGGGAAATAAATGAGGCCTATGATATTGGTGGAATGCACAAGAAAATAAATTCAACTTTGCCAAGGTATTGTAGTTTAGATTCAATAGGTGTTAACGTAGGTACTCCAAGCACCAAGCCCTTCTATATTTAGCAAATTTACTTTTTAGGTCCCATAAAAAATAGGTCCTGATAAATATTGAATAAATTGAAGAATAGGTCTCTCTAGAGAAAAAATTGTACATCATGGATAATGTGTTGTGTTGCATGAATAATGTGTTATGTGTGCGTGTGTTTTGAAAGAATGAGAAATTATTCCTGGGTGATTTTAGGAGTTGAGTTGTGTAACTCAACCTTCTAGATCACCAGACGTGTTGGGTAAGTCTCGTATTACCGATGTAGGACTGTAAATCAGTTTCTATTTTAGGCTCACTGTGAGCATCATATTGTTGGATCAATGAAAATATGAAGTCATCATGTTGCATTGGTTTCTTATATAACTTCAATCTATGGCCATTAACAAGAAGTAAGAACAAGACTGCATCAATGGTATGCAACTGTACTACTCCATTAAGGTAAACCTTGCTAATCTCATAGGGGCCCAACCATCTAGACTTGAATTTACCCTTGAAATATTTATACCTTGAATCATATAATAGTTCCTAATCTCCCGCGGTGAACCATTTTTTTTTAATGTACCTTTCATGCCATTTAGTTCATTTTTTTTGTATTACCTATGTATAATGGTCTACTTCCATTCTTATCTCATCCAACCCATTCAAATAATTCACCCTTTCCTTTTGTGCTTTTGTTAAATCCATTCCCAACTCCATTATTGTCCTCAATGTTTTATATTCAAGCTCAATAGGAAGGATTGTTTTCTTTCCATAAACTAACTCATAGGGTGTAAACCCAATGGTTGTTTTCCATGTAGTCCTATATGCCTATACTAATTTAGGTAACCTTGAAACCCAATCTTTCCTATGCGATTGCAATGTCTTGGTGAGAATACTTTCAATCTCCCTATTTGTGACCTCCACTTGACCATTAGCCTGTGGATGATAGGATGTTGATTTCTTATGTCTGATTTGGTATTCCTCAACCAACTTGGTGATTAGATGAAAATAAAATTGGGGCCCTTAGTCAGTGACTATTTTTCTAGGTACTCCATACCTAGTAAAAATATCTTTATATAAAAACTTAGCCACATTTCCATCTCTAGAAAAATGTAGGGCTTTAACTTCCACCCATTTTGTTAAGTAATCAGTGCAAACAAGGATATATTCCTTGTTATTAGAGGTAGAAGATATTGGACCAATGAGTTATAAAACCCATTTTTCAAAAGGTGCCAATGTCAATTAAGGTTGTAAGGGCATCTCATCACTCTTTGTTGGCATTCCCATATTTTGACAACTATCACAACTACTGGTGTATTTAACAACATATTTATGTAAATTAGGCCAATAATAGCTAGTTGTGAGGATGTTAAAAGTTATTCTATTTTCTAAAAAATGATCTCCACATGGCTCATCATGGCATTCTTTCATGATATAAAAAATATCATCTTCTCTGATGCATCTTCTCATGATGTTATCAGGCCCTATACAAAACAAATAACCAGATATCTAGGAGGAAGAAAAACATTTACGAACCAACTGTCTCTTCTCTCTTGGTGAGAAATGTGGTGGAACCTTCCTTGTGACCAAATAGTTAGCAATATATGCATACTAGGGTAATTTCACTTTCAAATAAAATAAGTGTTCTTCAGGAAATGAATCATCCACCACTCCTTCAGCTGATTATGTTAGCAATCTTGATAAGAAAATTTTCACCACATTTTTTTTTCCAGGTTTATCTACACTAGTTAGTCAAATTCTTGTAAGAGAAGTATCCATCTTACAAATCTATCCCTAACTACTCATTTCTTCATCAAATACCTTATTGTTGTGTGATCTTTATGGACAAATACTGGATAGCCAGTAATATAGTGTCTGAATTTATTAATAGCATAAACAATAGAAATCGACTCTTTTTATGTTATAGTGTAGTTTAATTCTACCCTTTGAATATTCTTGTTGATATAATAAATTTCATACTCCTTGTTTCCATCCTTTTGACCCAAGACTACTCCAATGGAAAAATATGAAGGATCTTCATGAATGTGAAATGGGAGAGTCCAATTTGGCCCTATCAACAATGGTGCTTGAGTTAGAGCTTTGTTTAGTTCTTCAAAGGAGTGTTGACACTCAAAGGTCCATTCAAAATCAATGTCCTTACTCAAAAAAAAAAAGAAGGTGTAGGTTTCTTACTAAAATCTTTGATAAATCACCTATAGTAGCTTGCATGACTGAGGAAGCTCCTAATATCTCTTTGCTTATGAGGAGAATGTGAGGTATATATTATCTCAGTTTTTTGTGGATCAACCTGTATTCCTGCATTGGATATAAAGTGTTCCAACACTATTCCCTATGTCATCATCATGAAACACTTCTCATTGTTGAGTGATAGGTTGTGTTCTTTACACCTTTTTCTAGGTTACCGGGAGCTTCCTCATAACTTTCACCTTAAGTGCTGAAGTTTTCCATGTATATCCCCATTCGTTCATGTGAAAAATAAAAAAATATGTTGAGTACTACCCTTTGAAAGGTAGCTAAAGCATTGCACAAACCAAAAGGTAAGACAAAATATGCATAGGTTCCCTAGGGCGGGTGAATGTAGTCTTATCTTGATCTTTTGGTGCAATCTTGATCTAGTTATATCCATTGAAACCATCAAGAAATGAAAAATATATTTTTTTTTCCAAAGAATCAAGAACTTGGTCGATAAATGATAGTGAAAAATGATCCTTCCTCATGGAAACATTTAGTTCCTGATAATCAACACAAACCTTCCATTTCTATTACCAATGGTGAAACCCATTCACTGTCTGATATAGGGTATATAAATCCTATATCTAAAATATTTTTTAGTTCAACTTTCACTATCTCTCTTAGAGATGGATTCATGCATCTTTCTGGCTATCTTATAGATCTATAGCCCTCATTAAAGTTAATCTTGTGTATCATAGATCAGGATCTATGCCCTTCACATCATGTTAATCCCATGCATATGCAACTGAGTGTTCCTACAACATTGATTGTAGAGAATTCTATTATCCGTCTGTTAAGGAATTGTTGATTTTTAACTTCCTTCCTAGCATAATTTTCAACTCCTTTGATGACTCTTTAACTAATACGAAATCAAGGTTTGGTATAATTGGTAAACATTATTGATGAAGTAATGAATGAAATAGTTGTGATAAATCTTCTATATAATCGGTAGGTATAATACTTTGCAAAGGGTTTTGTAGGCATATGAGACAGTCTTGTTGTTGTAGGCTCCTACCACAATCATTTTGGATTATATGAGAAATAAGCTCATCTTCATCCTGGTCATCCAACAAGGGGCTATAGTCTATAGACATTAGTGTCTACAAAGAATAGTTATCTTCCTCCTCCTCACCCAAATTAGGCCAAATGGTGTGCTCTAGGTCAGCATGTGGTTGGAAATGTGGATAAAGAACCAAGTTATTTTTAATTCTCCCATTGGATATATCATTTTACCAAACCTACATCCTATAAATCCATTAGTTGTTGTCAGCCAAGGCCTGCCTAGGATGAGTGGGTAACCTGCAAGATTGAATTTGGGTTGTATTACTATGTGTGTCACCAAAAAGTGTAGCCTTAACACTTTTTCACTCACTTGGGTCTTTTCCCTTGGATTTTGGCCTTGTTTTTCTTTGATTTGGTGTTGTAATATTTCCAACACATTCACATTAGGCCTTGAACACTTGAAAATCAACAACAACCTAATGGTGTTTTACAAAGGTGTTGTGAAGTGTTGTAACACTTCTTCCCACTTTTCTAAGACCCTTTCAACATAATTCACCTAAAAAACCCCTTTTTACCTCTTTCCAAGCCTTGTGCTAAAGTGTTGTAAGGTTTTGTAATACATTTTAAAACTTTCCTAGGCTTGTCATTAACAGATTCACCCTTCCTTATGTTAAATTGGTCCCTTAATGTACTTATAGGCCCAACTTAAGTGTTTTTTGAGAGACAAGCTCGATAAACATCATTAAACACCACTTAATACCCGACCACCACTTGAATTTTTCTAAGTGGATTAGGTCACCACCTTGGGTGACCTAGTCCCTTTTGGCATAAAATTTAAAATTAAGACAAAATTCTAATGGGAGTTAGCCTCCAAAACCCTAAGGTTGATCTATCATGTGTTATTTTCAAGAAATTAGGGCATAGTATGTATAAATAAGGGCTTTCATCCTCATTGCACCCCCCTTAACATCATTTTCATCTTCACAAGCACTCAAGAACTCAATCTTCTCAAGCAAGTACCAAGCATTCAAGCACTAAGTGTGCTTTATGCAACCTACATTTGAGTTGGTTCTTGCATGTTTTTAGACATCTTCAATAAGGTTTGGTGAGTGTTTTCATTTATTTTTCATTCAATCATCTTTTTCTTTCATTTCTATTTCATTTGGGTTTGATTACCATCATGCGGTTTTACTAATGCAAACCCCTATTATCTAACCCTAACCTTTTCCTTCTCTTTTCATGTGTGCTTTGCAAGTTTTTATGTAGATTAGTCAAGGAGAAAAGTGTTAAAAAGGTGTCATAATTCCATCTACATCAACCCAAGTCAACAAAACCCTAGAAGGAGCTAAAAGACAACTTGCAGGTCATTTTCTTAAGATTTAGACATGGGTCTTTGTCAGAGACTGAAGTACAAGTGGACACCTATATATTCCAACCTCGAAAATCCTGAAAGCACTAAGAGGAATAGGTCACGATCATTGGAAACTTTGTCACTGTACCATGCCTGAAAATAGTTTTTTGTGTTTTTGGATACCCTTTTACCAAAAACCCATTCTGGCAAAATTTCCCGAGAGGAGGACTAGGTTGCCCATTCTAGTGTAAGTGTCTTGGTGAGAATTTATAGCAGATTCCAAAAGATTGCAAAGCTCCCCTTCTGCATGTTTCATTTCTCAAGTGCACCATTTCTGTCTCTCCCATTTTCTTTCTAGTTTGCATGCATTTAGGTCATTTAGTTTACATTGCATATAGTTTACATTTACATTTAGTTTACATTTCATAGTTTAGTTTATTTAATTACATTACAACACCAAGACACACCTCATCACACACAACATAGCCCATATCTTTGAATGAACTCACCAAAATCATATCATTAAGTGGAAAGAGATCCATTCTTCCATCCAAGCTCCTAGGTGAAAAACCATGTTGTGCAGTTTTTGCACACACGCCCCACTGAAAGTAGGAACCCTTATTTTTCACTTTTTGGTGTCTTGGCCCCTCTTTTGGGGTTTTTTCTTGCTTGGGGAACATGCTTTTATGATCATCCTATAGGTTGGAGTGGCCCATTTGTGAATTTTATTGAAAACCTTAAGTTCTGGGTTCAATTCGAGCTTTTCACTATTTTTGGGAAAATCCCCCATGGCCGGATTTTCTCGGTTTTCCTTTGGAGTCCGGAAGTGGTTACCTTTCTGCTTGAATCTGGGAAAATCTATAGTGTCCAAATTTTTTCGAAGTCTGTGGCTCTGTCGGATTTCTGGATTTTGGTCTTGGTTGTCTTATCGATCACAATGATGGCGATTGCATGACTTTTGAGGTGATGATATATTGAATTTTGGGAAGTGGTTGGCCATTTGAGTTTGTTTATTTCTTTTTCATTTGAGTCTAGAGTATTGGAGCTTGAGGTGTGTTGCTAGATCATGCATTTCAGAGTGATTTTGAGTGTTGCATTTGAATTTCATGAGCATTGTTCGTATTTTTCTCGCATTTGAAGGTTATTTGTTGGCATCACCAGTTTCAGCTCTTTCTACTCTCATGGTATGTAGATATGCTCACTTCCCCTGTTGGTCTTCAGTCTCTTTGCTTCATGTGCTTTATTTTCATTTAATTTTTTTTTCTTGCTTGTGTGTGCATGCCATGTCTAGGCATTTGGGGTTTTTTGTGTCTTGCTACTCCATTTGGGTGTATGTTTTGGATATTTATTGGGCTGATCTTTTCGTTGCTATTTTTGGGGCTTGCTTGCATTTGTCCCAAACTCCCTATCTTTTTTTGTAAGTAGGATTTTGATGGGCTTTCCATGCTCCCATGGCAGAGGTTTTAGGGTTCCTAACCTAGGGCATAGCCAATCCCTCTCGAATTGTTGAAAGGTGAGTTTTGAGTTCATGATTGATCCATTGGAGGTCTAGGTTTAAACATTTTCGGGCAGTAGGCTTGTGGTCTGTGTTCATTTTGGTCTATCTTGGGTGAAGATGAGGAAGGCATAGGTGTTCAGGTTTTTGTTGCCTTCATGGAATTCTACCTCTAGTAGATTCCCTCGGGTTCCCCTGTATTTCCTTTTTTCTTCATATTTTTCTATTTAAATCGGACTTTTGTCTGCCCCACAGAAATTTGCTTCCTCTAGATTTTCCCAGTGTCTATGGTTGGTTCATTCTACCGATTTCATGCTTCCATGATAAATCTGTTTTACTTCCACTAAAATCCGTGTCGCTCAGATTTTCTCAGATGTTTTGTGCCTTCTTTATTTTCTTGGATTGATTAAAACTATTTCTATTTTCAAGGATTTCTGTCTCTGGCGGATTCTTTCGATGTATTATGGAAATAAAGAATCTAATGACTATGTGAGGAATTCGCTTGTTGATAATGCATTTGGATGATCAAATGAACTTATGCTAAGTAGTCTTAAGTAATTTCTTTATGAAATTGATTGATTTGAAATGATATTAAGGAGTTTGTATACTTGTTTCACTCAATTCCGTCTGGTCCGAATTTCCCCGAAATTCTCTTCCAATCTGGATTTTGCGAAGAGGGCTAAGTCTTGAACTTTGAGACATGGATTTCTTGCATTTGTGGTTTCTTTGGGATCTCATTTTGGTTGTCTTTACTTATTTGCAAGCAGGATCAGGATAGGATGTTGCTAGGTGTGGCAAGGGAAAGGCAACCGATCCATGTGCAGAAAGTTCTGCTATCTCTGATGCAAAAAAGGTAAAAATGGATATAAGGAGCAAGATTCCTGAGAGCAAGTTGACTTTCGTTTGGTCGGGGATCACCAATACCAATGTGGGTATGTGGGATTATGAAGATTTCAAGGTTGAGATGGCAGCGCCAAACCTCCCTTTACTGGCTAGAAGAACTCTAGAGTCCGGATTGGCACATGTAGCTATAAGTGGTGAATTAGGTGTAAATCACAAAACACACTTCTTAATAAGACATTATATCAAAGACCAAGCTAAATGAATCAAATCAAAGTAATGATCAATTGAAAGCATCATATTGTTCTCTATCTCCAAAGATTTATTAAACCATTATTCCTCTCAGATCGTGAATGCACTATGATTGTTAAAATGACAATTCAAAGAATGAGATGGATGCTAATGCAATGATATGGAGCTAAATGGATAATACTAGATGATAAATGAATTAAACTAGCATGACTTGACATGAAACAAATAATTGCAGCTATAGGAGGCAGCCATGGTATGAAATCTTGATTGTTGGATATTGGATGCTTGATGCTTGAATTCTTGTAGAGTAAGAGTGCATAAGTTATATTATCTAGATCCTTTTCTTGGTTCAATGAGGTTGTATTTATAGATTTCCTAGCTGTAGAAATGCACAGGGATGGCATTGAGAGGCTTGGATTCAATCTAGAGGATTGAATGGTGAGATATGATGGAGATTGAGAGAAATTTGGAGATTGTCTCTACCCATGAAAACACCAGGCAAGAGAAGAGGAAAAATTGATGGAGGAGGATTGAGACAAGATTTTGGAATTTGTCTCCAATTTGTCTCCAAAACTTCCCATGAAGTTTCAAAGCATTAATTTTGACATAATTTAGACATAAATTAGACATAGGATATCTAATTCATTTTTGAGAGAATATAGATGGAATATTCTTTATGCCTTTATTCAAATATTTTGATTTATTTAAATTAGCAAAAGAGGGATAAATAATTTAATAAAACGAATTATAGAAATTGTTTATTAAATTAGACAGAAGAATGTGGCAATTAATCAATAAAGTGTTTTAATCTTTATTTAATTAATTCAAGATCAATGTGATAGAATAAAATAGGGATTTGATAATTAAATCAAACAAAGTATTTAATTTTGTTTATTTGATTAAGATGAATTTAAATGTGAACTATATAAATAAATATTTCTATTTATTTAAATAGTAGAGGAAATTAGGATAATTAATAAAATAATTTGTATTTAATTAATCAGATGCTCCAGACCATTTTTAGGTGTATACATGTTGCCCCTCTTCGAAGTGATGTGTTTACACGCTGCTTTGAAGAAAATTTTGCTGCTACTACCAGGATCGATGACAAAAAAAATAATTTTATATGCCCTAGACATGCCCCAAATATTGATTTTCAGATGATTGCTGATAATATGCCCCCTTGTGAGATAAATTATGATTTTTTATTTTTTTGGATTTTTCAATGATTCTTTCACGAAAATTCGATGAAGAAATAATTTATCTCCCAAAAAATGATGTAGAAAGTTCAATTGGATGAATTTTTATTAAGCCTCCTTATGTTTGATTATTTTCGATCATGTCAGCCTTTGATTTGATATTGATTGATGATCCTGATAGATTAGAAGATTATTGATCTCATGGTAGGTGAGATTCAATGATTGATTGATGATTGACTTCATGATAGGTGAGGATCAATGATAGATTGATGATTTACCTCATGATAGGTGAGGATCAATGATAGATTGATAATTAACCTCATGATAGGCGAGGATCAATGATAGATTGATGATTGACCTCATGATAGGAGAAAATCAATGATAGATTGATGATTGACCTCATGATAGGCGACGATCAATGATAGATTGATGATTGACCTCATTATAGGCGAGGATCAATGATAGATTGATGATTGACCTCATGATAGGCGACAATCAATGATAGATTGATGATTGACCTCATGATAGGTGACGATCAATGATAGATTGATGATTGACCTCATGATAGGTGAGGTTCAATAATAGTCGCTCACGATATTTGATCAAAATCTCACTAGAGCTGATTAGATTGATAGGATGATTGATTTTTGATTGATTATAGGAGGATTTTAGAGTTTTTCCAAAAGATGTGGGACATGATTCCGCATCTAGTGTAGGCTGATATAGATATCATTAATCAATGTGAAAAATCTATAATGCAGATGCAAAACTAATATGAATGCAATCTAATTTTATCATGCAACTATATGCAAACTATTTCCATTTTAACAGTAATTTTGTGCTTTGTATCATCATAGAGCTTTAAAAATGTTGAAAGTGAGTACAAGGGTCAATGGTATATGCTAGACCAATGATGACCTGAGTACTACTTTCATGATTTTTGATATTGCAAGCGAACACAAGCATCGAGGTATAATTGAACCAAGATGACCCGAGCATTCATTGCATAAACAGGCAATGATTAATCATTCCAATATGTGAATTCTGAATGTCATCGGTGATACATTTGCATAGCACATCCCCTAACAATTCATAGTCATATGATTAACTTATAGACAATAGACAATAAAAATGTCATTCTCCTTCCTTGCTTCTCTAGTCCAATACATCATTGAGTTGCTCCAAAAAAATGATAACAATGATCAAAAGGCAACATGTTCAACCTTTTCTTAAAGTATTTCAATCATTATTCAGATTAGATCATCCATCCTAATTTTGTAATATTTTTAGATTTGACTTTTTCAGACTGACTTTTTGACTTGTTTTTGGATTTTGATATGATATGGATGTTTGATATGTTTCTGATGGTGATTGATGTTGCATTTTGATCATTTTTTTTTTTGTGTTTTTGCTAAGCTCATTGTGTTATTGCCCCCAGTGATTTCAGGATTTTTCCCCCAAGCTAGGGTGAGACATGACCACATTGCAATGATATGCACTTGAGATTTTATTGCACCTTTTTCAAATTTTATGATTTTTTTGTATTTTTGAGGATATTTTAAGATGAAATGAGATGATATTCCTGATTGAAGGAACAAGATGCCCCATAATATGGGTAATGCAACCAAGGATAATTGATAGATGAAAATGAAATTTTCACTACAAAACATGCACACAAGCAACATATCTCTTGTCGAAAGATCATAATGGTATGATTGATTAAGATGCTAGGAATGATCGATTCCATAAGACATGATGATGATAAGATCGATGATCGTCGATGATTGATTGACAAAATATATGAGGATTGGATAATGTCTTGTAGCTAGACTTAAATATGATTTCTATGATAAGATTCAAGGTTCCAAAGGGACATGGTGACATGGATTTTGATAAGCTAGGAGATATGGAATGGAAGAATGCAAGGATAAAAAGGATGAATGGAGATGATCAAGATTAACTAGATAAGATATAGACACAAGGCCCAAGTATTTTTTCCCTAATCCTCATCAATACCAAGGAAAGGAAGAAAGGATGTATTTAGTAAGAATGATGGAATATGGATAAGATGAAAGATATGGTATGGAAGATATGGATAAATCATATAGGATAAGATATATGATGTTCAGAAAGATCCTTAACCTTATCAAGATCAAAGGTGGATATGTAAGGAATGAGCATAGAAAGGATAATGACCATGGATGATAATATGAACGAAACTTGTTCCTAAGTGTAGAGTGCAAAGGAATATGGAAGATACGATATGGATGATAGGGAAATGGAGGAAGGACGTAAGAATCAAGTTTCATAACCAAATATCCCTCTAATAAACCATGGCAATGGGAATTAGACTCCTAAATATTGGCATATTAACGATATGATGGAAGAATCTAAGGACTTATCCAAAGGTTTGGATTAAAGGAGAATGATGGGGGATGAATGTTGGATAATGGATAGGAGGTTGGAAGGATTGTTGATGGATAGATGGAAAGAATGGAAAGATCAACATTGGCACACACCTTGAAGGGTGGTGGAGTGATGGAGGAAAAATGGATTTGGAAGGTGATAGGTTATTAGATGGAAAATTGGAGGAATATTTTGGATTAGCAAATTTGGATGCCAATTTATATTTTATTGCTTCTATGAGACTTTTTGGGAATCCACATTATTTTTGACTTTGATTTTTTCTTTGTGGGCCTTTGCGGCCTTTCACATTTTTCTTTTTGATTTATGGACCTTTGTGGTCTTTGAAAATTTCCTTTTTGCTTTGATGGGCCTTTGTGGCCTTTTGAAATTTTATTTTGATTTATGGACCTTTGTAGTCTTTGAGATTTTTTATTTGATGGGCCTTTGTGGCCTTTTGAAAATTTATTTTGATTTTGGATCAATTTTTCTTTTATTTTTGCATGTCTCTTCAAGGAGACATTTTGATCCTTTGATACATGTGGATTTTGATATATAGAAGCTTTTGATATTTGGCATCCAAATTGCTTCCAAGAGCAATGGGAGGGGTGGATTGAGATGAATGATATGGAGGTATTATGGGGGAGTTAATGTGGGTAGAATTTTGAAAGGGCATCAAAGATGTGTGCCTTTGTTGTTCTTGAGAAATAGGATATGGACCTAGGATAGAGGGAAGCTTTGATGGAATAGGATGAGGACCTAGGATAGATGGTAGGTTTGATGAACTAGGACACTTAGGTGTATAACCAAGGCCGTGGTGATATGGGTTTCTTTGAACAAAAATGGGTTCTAGGATACCTTGCTCATGAAGGCCTAATCGTTTTCCTTTGTAATTCATACTTTGACATATACGTTTACCAATGGGATATGTATTGTTTGTGAAACAAGATGCGAATCTATATTTGGGAGGATATGATATGGATGAGAGTATAGGTGTTGGAAGTAAATAGGAATGGATAAAGGTGGAGGATCCAAATTTATAGGTATGGGGTTCATGGGTAGCTTGAGTAGGTGTGATAGGCTCTTGACATGGGGATGATGGGGTGTTTTGATCTTGACTTGGAAAAGAATTATGAGGTGGTATGAAAGCCATATCTTGATCATGAGAAGGATAAACATCTTCATGGGATGAAAGGGTCTATTCTAAATGGAAGCATATCTTGACCTTGATGAGGAAGGGAATCATGAGATTGTGTAGAAAGCATGTCTTGATCATTAGTTGGTAAGACATCATTAGATAGGATGGAAGAACTATCATGCTCTTGTGATGTAATAGAATCATGAGATGGTATGGATTGATGAGATGATTTCAAAGAAGAATCCGGAAGGATACTTGTCTCTTGAGATGGAAGGGAATTATTTTGGATGAAAAGTGAAAGGAGGGGATCGTCATAAGATTCTTGAGAAATGGGATCTTGATCAAAGATTGGAAGAGTTTGTGGAATGTTGATAACATTGGATGGAGTAGTCATTTATTTGGTACCTCTCAAGGGTCGGGAACTGCTATTCTAACTCTTCTCGGAGGATTCCACCCACAAACTCAAAGTTTGTGGCTAACTGATATCGCTCATCATCATTTAGCTATTGCATTTGTGTTCTTCATTGCTGGTCATATGTATAGAACCAATTTTGGAATTGGACACAGTATAAAAGATATTTTAGAAGCACATATTCCTCCGGGAGGCTTATTAGGACGCGGGCATAAGGGTCTTTACAACACAATCAATAATTATGCATCATTCGCATGCCCGTGGCAGCTTCAAATAAATCATATATCATTTCCCTCTCTCTTAAAATATAAAAGAAAGGAGTCTGCGCACCAATATCAGCCATGAAAGGTCCAAGCCATAACAAATGAGAAGCTATACGACTTAACTATTATTTTGATCTTGATGTGTAGGGGAGTCTATGCTAATGTTGTTTGGATTGAGAGATTGAAATGAATCATTGGATGTTGAAGATATGATAGAAGAGGATGATTGGATGGAATTGTCAATTCGAGTGAGAGAATCTTGAGGTTTATTTTGGCTTATTGTGGATGGAGATAAATGCATGACATGATAGGATTGCTCAATATCATTTGTGTTTGAGGAATTAGATTTGGGCTTATGGATCTTTTGTAAAAATTAAAAGACATCAAACTTCGATGATGTAGTTGTTGGTGGAGAGGGTGTCATGTCAATATTTTTGGTAGAAAATATCTCTTTGTGGTTCTTTCCCTTTGCACATCTCAGATTTGTTGTTGAAGGTTTTTCATTTCATGAGCTAGAGCATTCAATTGATCCTCATATATTTTGGCTATGGTGGTTTGAGTTTCAATTTCCTGTTCTTTGGATTTTTAGTCTTCGTGACCTTGTTAAAATGAACATATGAACATTATTGTTTCCAATAAACTTTTGATCTTAGTTTGGTAAAGTGTCAAGGATATTAACTTAAGTCAAATAGAATGATAGATTCTATTGATTAGAGTAAGTTGATAAGTTTGATTATAGGGTTTCGTTTCTTTGATTTAGGATGACTGATCCTAAAACTTACTAATCAAATGTGTTTGATTGAGACACTTTTGGATGGTAGATCTTGGTTTGATTTGAACAAATTCAATTGTAAAGTCTAGTTTATGCAAGTTTAAGACTCTATTTTTATTTAGAAAATTTTATGTTTTGATAAAAATCCAAATTTTGATGTTAACTGTCTAACATGGGTTTCCAATAGCTTTCTATTTTCTTGTTTTCTTTGTGTTTTTTCGGATGATCTGATCTGAATTAATGTTTTGAAAACACAACAAGCATTTGTAAAACAGTTGTTTCTTTAAGATCTAGAGTCTAAAAAACAAGTGTATGTTTAAGAATCAAACATGATCCTTCTTGATTTTCACTGGTTTTTGATAAAGAATACATGTCAAGTAGACTCACTCTTAAGATCAAAATGGTCATCGTTATACTCAATAGCCCACATCTTGAAATTGTGTTGATGCACATAGTTGTGTCACCCCCTAGAGGGCGCCCATGTTTTTGTCATTTCTAGGTGCGTACTCAGAGTTGGATTTCTCATCCTTTGAGCAAATGGTCCTTGGCAATTATATGGTGAGTGTCTTGGGGGAAGATTCCTCCCTCCCCTTGCACTATGAGTATGACAATTTTTGGTTACTAACTCGACATGATACTACTCTATCGGTCGTAGATAGGGCTTTTGTGTGGCATGACAATCGATAAACTTCCTCAGGAGACTTCCCAATCTTTAGAACAAAGATTTTGGGGATGATTATCTTGCTCACTACCATCAAGTTGGAATTTCATCAACAACTTGCATTTTGATTATAGTGGGTTGGAATCCTTGGCTTTAGGTGTTCCCACTTAGGTTGTTCCCATAGGGTGAGTACTTTTTCCAACTATGGAAGACCTTCTAAAGAATTTAACAAAGCATAAATAGCATGAAGTAAAGATGAATCTGGCACTTTGATCACCCAGTTAAGGGGAGAGCATAAGCCTAATCACCACAAGCACAACATATAAGTTGTTATGTTTTAAGCCCAAAATAAAATTTTCTAATCTATGTGAAGGTGTTGCTTCACAAAAATCATGATGTTCTTTTTAACTTTATACTACAAAAATGTGATGACTACCCTAGGATTGATAAATTTTCTGTAAGAAAACAAAAATTGGCTACCCTCGGATTTATACATTTTAATCCAAGTGACTACCCTAGGATTGGTTCTTTTTAACCAAATTTTGACAAAGCTTGTGTAGATGGTTAATTTTAAGCCCAAATCAATGCTAGTTGTTCCTAAAGCATGAATGAAAAATAACATATGATGGGTTATTTTCCCATGAGTGTTTGAAAACACTATTACAATGGATATCAAATGACTCTTTTCTCACTTTCTTTTGAATTTAATGCTCCATATTCCTCTTAAAACCTGCAATAAATGCTCAAAATGTTACATGAGATCAATAAATAAGAATATATAAAGGTTAGATGAATGATTAAGCATAAAAACACTAAAATTTAGACCAAGTTACAATGTGATTTGACTTTAAATGTAAAATTGGAAATTTTAACTCTACAAAAAGTGAGAAATACCTACACCATTAAATAGCTTATGAAATTCTACCCCATTTCAAAAAATAAAGTTTCAAAAAAGACCTCCATATGACCAAGATATGGTCATTTTAAGATTAACTTTCAAAGTGCTAAAACAGACCTCAGAAGCGCTACAACAGAGTCTATAAGCGCTACTTTGTATACAAAAGCACTAAAATAGACCTCAGAAGTGCTAAAACAGAGTCTGTAAGTGCTACTTTGGATACAGAAGTACTAAAATAGACCTCGGAAGTGCTAAAAGAAGTTTCGAATGTGCTATAGTTTTATGGGAGTGCTAAAATAAAGCACGGAAGTGCCATAATTTTCCATGGAAGTGCTATAAATTTTGACGAAAGAGCTAAAATTTTACGAAAGCACCGAAATAGAGCACAAAAGTGCCATAGTTTGCCATAGATGCACTATAGTATTTCATGAAAGCATTGAAACAGAACACGTCGGAAACCTGTACGACACTTTTCAGAAAAAATGATAAAATTGGGGTTAATGCCCCACGGTGGGCGCCAAATTGTAAGTGGTGAATTAGGTGTAAAGCACAAAACACACTTCTTAATAAGACATTATATCAAAGACCAAGCTAAATGAATCAAATCAAAGCAATGATCAATTGAAAGCATCATATTGTTGTCTATCTCCAAAGATTTATTAAACCATTATTGCTCTCAGATCGTGAATGCACTATGATTGTTAAAATGACAATTCAAAGAATGAGAAGGATGCTAATGCATTGATATGGAGCTAAATGGATAATAATAGATGATAAATGAATTAAACTAGCATGACTTGACATGAAACAGATAATTGCAGCTACAGGAGGTAGCCATGGTATGAAAGCTTGACTGCTGGATATTGGATGCTTGATGCTTGATGTGCTTGATGCTTGAATTCCTATAGAGTAAGAGTGCATAAGTTAGATTATCTGTATCCTTTTCTTGGTTCAATGAGGCTGTATTTATAGGTTTTCTAGTTGTAGAAATGCACAGGGATGGCATTGAGAGGCTTGGATTCAATCTGGAGGATTGAATGGTGAGATATGAAGGAGATTGAGAGAAATTTGGAGATTGTCTCTACCCATGAAAACACACGGCAAGAGAAGAGGAAAAATTGATGGAGGAGGATTGAGACAAGATTTTGGAATTTGTCTCCAATTTGTCTCCAAAACTTCCCATGAAGTTTCAAAGCATTAATTTTGACATAATTTAGACATAAATTAGACATAGGATATCTAATTCATTTTTGAGAGAATATAGATGGAATATTCTTTATGCCTTTATTCAAATATTTTGATTTATTTAAATTAGCAAAAGAGGGATAAATAATTTAATCAAAAAAACTATAGAAGTTGTTTATTAAATTAGATAGAAGAATGTGGCAATTAATCAGTAAAGTGTTATAATCTTTATTTAATTAATTCAAGATCGATGTGATAGAATAAAATAGGTATTTGATAATTAAATCAAACAAAGTATTTAATTTTGTTTATTTAATTAAGATAAATTTAAATGTGAACTATATAAATAAATATTTCTATTTATTTAAATAGTAGAGGAAATTAGGATAATTAATCAAATAATTTGTATTTAATTAATCGGATGCTCCAAACCATTTTTAGGTGTATACAGTAGAAAGTTTTCCTTCCACTATGCAGTGCTATGAGTTGGTGCTTGACTGTGCCAGGAACTATGACAGAGGGACACAAAAGATAATTGGTCCCCAAGTAAGGATTGTGGTAGGTTTTAGTCCTGTGTCCATTGCTAGGACTTTTGATATACCTGATAGGTCACATGTGGTGGTTTTTGATATGGACACATCAAAGAAGTAGTATGAAGAAAATGTGGTCAGGTCACGTAGGTGATCAATTCTTTGTTGGAGAATCCCAAATCTCATTTCTCCAAATTGCCAAAGTATCTATTCAGACTCAAATTTAAAAGGGAATACTACAATGTAATCACTCTCCTCAGCTAGTTGTTAGGGCTAAAGAGTGCAGGGGTGTTTGAGAGCTGGATGTTTAATGTTATTGCTCGGATGGATCAGGGTATAGATTACCACTAGGTAGGTGCCATAAGTGGAGTGATCCATGATCAATTGTGTGATGTCTTGCAAACCAAGACTTTCACCATGACCCCCTACCTGGTGTATGCATTTGCAAGATTTCACCCATATAAGGGGTTAAGCACTAGGGGTACATTTGTACAGGATGCAATATATGAGGTATATCCACAGTTGCACTTGGCAAGAGGAAGCTATAAAAGAGAAAATGATGCTTTCATAATGTATATTACCAGGCTGTTGCAAGGTGTAGAACATGTGAGAATTTTTGATAGGGCCAAGGAATTGATAAGGAGTTATGGTGCATGGTTCATCTAGTTCCCTACCTTCTCCTACATTAGGATTGATGGTTGTCAAAGGGCTCCTTACAGACTCCCAAGGTATCCAACTAATCACATCATACTATTGGAGGTCACTAGGCAGATTTGTGACTTTGACATAGTTGTGAAAGGAGACAAGCACAAAATAGGGTTTGGGAATGATCTTCCCTTGACGATAGGAATAAGTGAGGTATGTCCTTCCATCCAGCCGACTCATGATTCTGAAGAGGAATTGAAAACTTTTGGCATCTCTTTTAATTCTAAAAGACCAAGGTTTGATATCACTGTTGAGGCACAAAAGAAGGGCAGTTGAGAGTACAGTCATAAGGACAATATTGAAGATTATTGGGCTAACCTTGGTAATGAATTTTATGTAAGAAAGAAGAAATTATCTAGGCTGCCAGTGGACTTGGTAAGGTTATACAACATAAAGGCCATCCCGGACCAAGTGGAAGAAGATGGAAATTTGATTCAGGGTCATATCTTCGAGGTTGTGAAAGACAAACCAGTTGGAGAGGTTGACTGGTTGGAAGAGGAGAAAATAGAATTGGACCAAATCATGACTCCTATGATCAAGTACACAAAAATGTGGCTGAAGCATAAAATGCTGGAGTTAGAGAGTGAGGGTTTCCAGTGCACTTATGATTTGATGGGAGACTTGGAGTCTCATTCTTCTTCCAAGGAATCACATGAACATGATCCTAAGGGTAAAGCAAAAGCAGATTATCCCTTCAAGATTCAAGTTAGAGATGTTCAAATTGAGAAGGTAGCAGAAATAGGTAAACAAAGAAATCCTATTGCCAAAAAGAGGAGGCATGTTTTGAATTAGAGAAGTTGATAAGGATAAAGAAGAAAAAGAAGAGGTAGATGTTACTCCTCCATTACCAAAGAGAATAAAACTTGTAAGACTATCATAGAAATAGGAGGCTCCTAAAACTAATAAAGAAGTTGAGCCACCTGTGGTAGAAGTAGAAAGTTCAGGGGAAAGAAAATAGGTGTATATGAGGAGGTCAAGGACTCCTTCTGCAAAGGAAGTTGTAACGAACGGAGGATGTTCCTCTTACTACTCCTATTATTGAATAGGAAAGAATTTCCATTCCTTAGGATACTAACAGTATACAAGAAGAACCAAGGAAGGATGAAGATCCTAAGGACCTGGGTGAGGAGGAATTTTAGGAAGGAGACCTCTATAATGTAGTGGCAGAGGTTGACAAGGTGATCCGGTATCCCTTGGTGGCTTATGCAAATTCACCAGCAGAGGAGAAATTGAACAAATCTCCTCAACATGAGGAGATAACATCTACGATCCCTTCTCCAACACAAGTTATTGTGGAGGAGAAGTTGTTAAACAAGGAAGATCCAATCAAAGAGATCCCTAGCCAGTCAAGTGTTGAGAAGGATCCTCCAAGTGTTCAACAAGAGCAGGATGAGCAGGATACAATGCCACACAGGTCTACTATTCCTAGTTGGTTGGTTAGAGAATTGAGGAGAAAATTGGTGATAGTAGAAGATGCTCCTCCCAATTGGGATGACTTAATGGCCAATATTGAAAAGGGGAAAACCAAGAAGAAGGCTAGGGTGGTGTCTCACATTGAGAGAGATGGGTCAGGCAATAGAGTGGCTCACATTTCTACCCCTACTCTAGATAAAGATAGAGATAATGTGATTGCAAAATATTATCATGTGTAGACTATTGACCTAGGGCATGATTCTATGGAACAAGACATTGAGGAGTATGAAGAATCCAGTGTTATAATTGTGGGTAGATTGAAGAGGGCTGTACAAACCAGGCATGAGTTGGAAAGAGAATATGAGAAATTGAAGAAATACTTGCAAGAATTGATGAAACCCTTATAGTCTATTAGCTCTTCCTCCTCTGTTGCGAGTTTCTTGCCTCAAGAAACAATGTTTGAGATTGAGAAGATGAAAGGCACTACACATGCCATAGTTGCCTTGTTGTAGGGGATTCAAACCAAAGGATATGGTGCCATTAAGGATATATTATTGATTGGAGGAGATGCTATGAGGTCAGTAGACTGGTTGAAAACTGTGCTTGCTCAAGACAAAGAGGATATTGATCTTCTACTGTAGAAAACAAAAACAATCATGGAGTTTACTAAGGATAAATTGGTGAAGAGTGGGATTCTTCCTTTCCCAAGGGTTTCTAAGCCTTGGGAATGGTTTGAGATCTTGCAGATGAGGCAAAGATCCTTGAAGAAGATTAAAAAAAAGTGAGACAGATTGAAGACACTCTAATTGGTATTCATGAGAAGTGTATCTCCTTTGAAATTATGGCAAGAAGGAAGAAGTTTTCTCCAAAGCATCTCAATCTAGAGCAACTTAGGAAATGGTGGAGAGATATTTATTCTCCAATCAGTGAAGGTCCAGTCACTGAACATCAGCTAGATGATGATGCAACCTACATTTCGTTATTGATAGATATTTAACTAATAGGGCTGATTGGGATGGTATAGTAAGGTAGGAAAGAGATGATATTAAGTCTCTTGAAAGAAGATTTAGGGTTTCTCCTGTACCACCTATTGCTGAGTTGGATAGAGTGTTGCTCACCATCCATGGTGAAGAAGATTGAGCTAAAGACAAGGATGTGAAGTAATTATATAGGGCTACATCAAAGTTTGTGCTTCTCATTATCCACATACATTGGGCCAACCTTTTGTGACCCTAGGCCGACTTGGATGAAATTGGTGTAAATTGCACATTTCATATGGTGTTCGAATATCTTTTGAGGCCAACCTCTTGTGTGGCATGTTTTATTGTAAATTCTTATTTTTGGGCCAACCTATCTTTGGGGTGATAGGGTAGGGTTGGATGGAACAATCACTATTCCATGCTTTGGATCTTGGATAGCAAGATCTCCTTGGTGTCTTAACCATCTTAACCTTTAGGAACTTCTCTTAGGTACCCTTGGTTCCCCTGGCCAACCCCACTACCATCTCAATTCCAATCTACCAAGCCACCCTTGGTGCACTGCTCTTATTCTTCCTTTAGCCCTTAATCTTCCCTAAAGACTAATAACCTCCAATAGATAAAGTTTAACCTTGCAGGGGTGTAGAGATGTTTCCATAGGCTTCAAACCATCTCCCTAGGGTTCTTGACAATCCACCATACTCCATTTGCAATTTGCTTCCACCAAACCCTCAGTTAGGGTTTATTAGGCTACTAGCCCAAGAGCCCAATTAGGTCTCTATCCCTAAGAAAACACACTAATACTCCAAGGTTACCAAAGAAAATTGAATTTACTCTTGAGGTTCTTGTTCTTCATGTCTATCACTTGAAGAATATAGTGTTCCTAACCTCCATCTGCCTGTACAATTGCTCAAACTAGAACTGATCAAGAACTTAGGTCTTTTTGGGTCTTTTCCTTGTCTTCTTGTAGACTGTTAAGGTTTTCCCTCATCAAAAAATTTGATGGGGCTTCCTCCTTCTTATTAAACCTTGGCAAGGCATTCACCTGCCCTCTCCACACCATGAATTGTGAGGTGATAGACACCCCTGTCAGTTAAGTGCTTTGCACTTCCTGTCTTTCCTAGCCGGGCACTGTCAAGCTCACCTAGGAGAAGACTTTTTCCATGCTTCCTTGAATCCTAATCTATATACAAAAATGGAGCCTAATCATAGTTCCCAAGGCCTGTACACAAGGTACAATGGGATTGTAACTAGAACTCCACCCTTTACAGACCAACTGTCAGGTCAACAACCTAAAATAAATAATTTAACTAAACAAACCACACCTACAAATTGATAACACAACCTAAATTATACCACACAAACTTAGAACATAGTTTACAACACAAGCTACACCAATTTACAGAGCCATGATCGCTCCTGATCACACAAATTCAGAGCATAACACAGAAAATTATACAATTCTTCTCACTGTCCACACTAGTATTCATGAACTTTCCTTATTGCAAAAGCTTCCAACCTTCCAATAGGTTGAGACACACCTTATAAAGGTTTCTAAATCAGTTAAGCTTGAGCCTAACTATTCCATGGCCGCTTGTGGCTTTCCCAATAGGCCTTATTTGCAAAATTTTGAAAAAACTAACACCTAGGAAGGTCTACAAAGGTCATAATTCCTCCTTGTAGCCAAACCCCAATCTAGAAAATGGTCAACATGACCTTTATGAACATAATACCTAACCTTAAATTCCTCTAAGGCACAAACACAAAGAATGGAAGGAGTTTGCTACATTTGATCTAAAACAAATTGTTAATTCTTGACCTTCTAGTTAACTCTCCTAGATGCACTTTGGGGTGCTCCTACACCATTCTCCCCCTCTGCATATACTTTAAGGAATGTGAGGAGAGATTACAGATGGTTCAATACCCTACTTCTTGAATTGAGCTTCATCCACCCATGTAGCCTCAAATTCATGCTTGTTCTTCCACTTGACAAGATGCTCTATGTACACTTTATGCCTTGTAGATTTCTTCACCCTTGACTCCAAGATCTTTTTTGCCTGAAACTTGTCTTGAATAGGTAAGGGTATGTTGCTCACTTCCTTGAAGATTTCCCTATTGGTCTGATCCATGTCATTGACTGATCCCTTGTACCTGATCAAATCAGCTACATTGAAGACTCGTGAAATTCCCAAATCTGTAGGTAACTCCACCTTGTATGTATTCTTCCCATACTTGGTTAATACCTTGCAGGTTCCCACTCTTTTCATCTACAATTTGGTTGATGTACCCTTCTGAAACCTTGATTTTTAAAGGTGAACCATGACATAGTGTCCTACTACAAATTGTAAATCATTTCTTGACATGTCTACCTTGTCTTTCAACTTTTGTGTAGCCTCAGTGACTGTCTTCTTTACCTGCTCCTGAATCTCTTTCATGGTTTGAGTGAAGTCCTTTGCATGTCCACTCCTATGTTCCATAGCTCCTAGATCCCTGAGCTCACATATAGCTCTTGGGTGCATTCCATACACAACTTCAAAAGGACTCTTCCCTGTTGTTTGGTTCACATTGTCATTATAAGCATACTCAGCCTGTGAGATAACCATGTCCCATGTCTGTCCATATTCTTTGGTTAGGCACCTTTGAAGGTTACCTAGCACCCTGTTAACCACCTCTGTTTGACCATTGGTTTGAGGATGGTAAGCTGATCCAAAAGATAGGTTGGTACCTAATTTGCTCCATAGAGTCTTCCAAAAGTGACTCATGAACTTCACATCCCTGTCTGAAACAATGCTTAAAGGCAATCCATGGATCCTTACAATTTCCTTGAAGAAAAGGTGATCTATATAGCTAGCATCATGAGTGGTTTTGCAAGGGATAAAGTGACTCATCTTATTGAATCTATCTACCACCACATAGACACTATCAAATCCATGCTAACACACTCCCATGGTCTATTAGGAATGGGTAGGGATTGATATAGGCCAGAATTACTAGCTCCTCCCTTAGCTTTCATACACACAACACATTTCTCCACATACCTCCTGACATATCTTGACAACTTAGGCCAATAGTAGAACCCTTGCACTAGTTCTAATGTCTTGTTGATGCCAAAATTTACACTAAGACTACCATTATGCTTTTCCTAAATGAGGTTTTCTCTCATTGACCCTTTTGGAACACATAATTGATTCCCTTTAAACAACAATCCACTTTACAAAGTATACTCTGAGTATTGGCTATGAAAATGATTCTCAAAGTCAGAACATACCTTGTAGGCCTCTGAGAAATCTTCATCCTCCCCATAGAGATCCTTGAAGCTCTCTATTCCAATGCTCTTGATCTGTATCTCTTGCACTGTTAGCAATCTTCTACTCAATGTATCTGCTACCTTGTTCAATTGTCCCTTCTTGTGCTTGATGGTGAAAGTAAAATATTGGATGTACTCCATCCATTTCAAGTGTCTATTGCTCAACTTCTCTTGGGTGTTGATATAACCAAGTGCCTAATTGTCAGTAAAGACCACAAACTCCTTGGGTAGAAGGTAATGCCTCCACTTCCTAAGTGGCTGAACCAAAGCTTTAAGTTCTAGGTCATAGGTTGAATACTTCTTCTTAGCTTCATTAAGCTTTTCACTGAAGAAAGCTATGGGCCTGCCTTCTTGACTAAGCACTCCTCCTACTGCAACTCCACTAGCATCACACTCCATAGTAAACAATTTTTCAAAGCTTGGTAATAAGAGAATAGGTTGAGTTGCCACTTCTTGTTTCAGTTTCTCAAACCCTTTCTCAACTTCTTGAGTCCACACAAAATTGGTTTTCAAACCACCCTTGATTGTATCTAGGACTGGTGCACATATGCTACTAAAGTTTCTTATGTATTTCCTATAAAATTGAGCCAATCCATGGAAACTTCTTACCTCAGTCCCTGTGGTTGGTGTAGGCTAGTTTAGGATAGCTTCCACCTTGCTTGGATCTAATTTTAATGATCCTTGGGACACTACAAAACCCAAATATACAAGCTCTTGTTTGAAAAACTCACACTTCTCTTCTTCTAATCTTCTAAGAACCAACTCCACATGTTTTAAGTGTTCTTCTATTGTCTTGCTAAAGATGAGTATATCATCAAGATATACCACCACAAATAACCCTATAAAGTCCTTTAGCACTTCATTCATGAGCCTCATGAATGTGCTAGGGTCATTAGAGAGGCCAAATGGCATAAATCTCCACTCATACAACCCATCTATTGTCTTAAATACTATCTTCCACTCATCTCCATCCTTGATTCTGATATGATGGTATCCACTCTTGAGATCCAACTTGGTGAAGTATTGAGCTCCTCCAAGACAATCCATCATGTCTTCAATCCTAGGAATAGGGAACCTATACCTGATTGTGATTTTTTTTATTGCTCTAGAGTCAGTGTATAATCTCCACTTGCCTCCTTTCTTGGTTGCCAAGACCACTGGTATTGCATATGGGCTGATGCTCTTCCTAATCAAGCCTTGATCCAATAACTCCTGCACTTGTCTAGCTACCTCTAGATTCTGATCTGGTGTAAGCTTATAAGTTGCTTTGTTAGGAAATGAAGCTCCAGGTATGAAGTCAATCTAATGACTAATGGCCCTTTTTGGAGGTAAAGTTGCAGGTGCACCATCACTCACTATATCCTTATACTTCTCAAGCAACTTCTGGACTACTCCGGGTATGACTATTTTCTCAGTCTTGTCTTCTTCTTTTGACTGCAACATGATGGCATATCCTTCACCCCCTTGATGTAGGTTGTTAAAGAATTCATTTCCACTACTTAACATGACACTTGGTGTCTTTGACTGTCCTTCTTCTTCTGATAGTGACTGCAACTTAAATGTCTTCCCATCCTTTTTAAAAGATATAGTATTCTCCTTCCCATCATATGTGGCACTTCTGTCATACTGCCATGGTCTGCCCAATAGTAGATGGCATGCATCCATGGGTAATACATCACAAATTAACTTATCTTTGTACCCTCCAATGTAAAACTCCACCATTACTTGCTCATTGACAAGAACACTCTACCCTTTGTTCAACCATGTTACTTTGTAGGGGTTAGTGTGGGGTACCTTCTCCGATTTCAGCTTCTTTATTGCCTCTTCTGAGATGGTGTTATCTATTGAACCTGAATCTACAATAACCTTGCATACTTTCCCAAGTATTTTGCATCTCACTCTAAATAGAGCTCTTCTTTGTTTTGGTTCTTTCTTGACCGGTTGTCTGATCAAAACTCTCCTAAACATTAGATTCTCCCCCATTTCAGATTCAATGTGACTAACCTCTAGTGATTTAGTACTCATGGTGTCCTCTTGAGCATATGCCACCCTCTTCTCAGCATTTGATGAAGATGCTTTCTCCGGGCACCTATAAGCTGGATGTCCTACTTTCCCACAATGGTAACATTTCATAGTAGCAAAATATGAATTGCTCCTGCCTACTCCTCTTCCTCTATTTGATCCTCCTTGAGAACCTCTACCTCTTCCATAACCTCCTCTAGAAGGTGTTTCACTCCCGTGCTTAGTGAGTTTAGACTATCCTTGGTTTCTTTGCTCAGCTCCTCTACCTTGGTAGCCACCTCTATGTCCTCTTTAATGATCTCTGCCTTTGCCTCTACTCTTAGAATCCTGATCATGTTTTCTCTTGCTTCTTTCCTCAATCTTAATAGCTAATTGATAGCATTGGTGTACTGTCTTTGGACTTAGAAGAGTCATCTCCTCTTGGATGTTCCACTTCAAGCCGTTAAGATACCTAGCCACCTTGAGACTTTCATCTTCTGAAACATTGGACCTCATACAAAGTTTCTAAAACTCCTCAGTGTAAGTGTTCACATCTTGGTCTCTTTGCCTGAAGCTTTGTCTCTTCTTGTGTAACTGAATCTCATAATCATTTGGTATATATGCTTCTCTCACTTTTGCCACCATACCTTTCCAAGTTGAAATAGGTTTCTTACCTTCCTTTTCCCTCTCTGTCTGAATGAATTTCCACCATGTCAAGGTAGATCCTCTAAATCTAGACTTGGCCACCTTCACCTTCTATGCTTCAGTGACTCCATCACATTCAAAATGGTTCTCCATGCCTTCTATCCAATCCAAGACTAGGTCAGCCTCCAATTTGCCACTGAACAGTGGTATACCTTCAAGTGCTTTCCCACTCAAAGCTTTCAATGCCTTCAAGAAAGGCTCCTCTTGTAGAATAGGGTTAGGTTTAGGGGTCTTGTCTTCCTCTGCAACCTCTTCACTCTTTGGTACCCTACCCTCCAATCTATGACTCACCTCATCAGCCTTAATTTTCAAATTGCTCAATGCTTGCTCTAGTTGAGCTAGTCTTTCTCTCAACCTCCTATTATCTTCCTCCTGATCTTCAACCTTCTTTTCCAACTCAATGTTTTTCACCATGATTGTGGAACCACTGGATTCAAGGTCTGACATACAAGATTCTATCTGAAATCTTTAACTTGCTCTGATACCAATCTGATAGGGTAGGGTTGGATGGAACAATCATTGTTCCATGCTATGGATTTTGGCTAGCAAGATCTCCTTGGTGTCTTAACCACCTTAACCTTTAGGACCTTCTCTTAGGTACCCCTAGTTCCCCTGGCCAACCCCACTACCATCTCAATTCCAATCTACTAAGCCACCCTTGGTGCACTGCTCTTATTCTTCCCTTAGCCCTTAATCTTCCCTAAAGACTAATAACCTCCAATAGCTAAAGTTTAACCTTGTAGGGTGTAGAGATGTTTCCATAGGCTTCAAAACATCTCCCTAGGGTTCTTGACAATCCACCATACTCCATTTATAATTTGCTTCCACCAAACCCTCAGTTAGGATTTATTAGGCTACTAGCCCAAGAGCCCAATTAGGTCTCTATCCCTGAGTAAACACACTAATACTCTAAGGTTACCAAAGAACATTGAATTTACTCTTTGGGTTCTTGTTATTCATGTCTGTCACTTGAAGAATATAGTGGTCCTGACCTCCATTTTCCTGTACAATTCCTCAAACTAGAACTGATCAAGAACTTAGGTCTTTTTGGGTCTTTTCCCTGTCTTCTTGCAGACTATTAAGGTTTTCCCTCACCAAACAGGTTGATGGGGCTTCCTCCTTCTTATTAAAACTTGGAAAGGAATTCACCTACCCTCTCCACACCATGAATTTCTTGGAGATAGACACCCCTGCCAGTTAAGTGCTTTGCACTTCATGTCTTTCCTAGCCGAGCACTGTCAAGCTCACCTAGGAGAAGAATTTTTCCATGCTTCCCTGACTCCTAACCACTCCTAATCCTAATCTATATATAGACATGGAGCCTAATCACAGTTCCCAAGGCCCATACATAAGGTACAGTGGGATTGTAACTAGAACTCCATCCTTTACAAACTGACCGTCAGGTCAGCAACCTAAAAGAAACAATTTAACTAAACAAACCACGCCTACAAATTGATAACACAACCTAAATTCTACCACACAAACTTAGAACACATTTTACACCACAAGCTACACCAATTTATAGGGCCATGATCACTCCTGATCACACAAATTCAAAGCATAAAATATAAAATTATACAATTCTTCTCGCTGTCCACACTAGTATTCATGAACTTTCCTTATTGCAAAAGCTTCCAACCTTCCAACAGGTTGAGACACACCTTATAAAGGTTTCCAAATTAGTTAATCTCAAGCCTAACTGTTCCATGGCCTCTTGTGGCTTTCCCAATAGGCCTTATTTGCAAAATTTTGAAAAAACTAACACCTAGGAAGGTCTACAAAGGTCATAATTCCTCCTTGTAGCCAAACCCCAATCTAGAAAATGGTCAACATGACCTTTATGAACATAATACCTAACCTCAAATTCCTCTAAGGCACAAACAAAAAGAATGGAAGGAGTTTGCTACATTTGATCTAAAACAAATTATTAATTCTTGACCTTCTAGTTAACTCTCCTAGATGCACTTTGGGGTGCTCTTGCACCATGGGGATTCTCTATAAACTAGGCATTTTGCCTCATTTCAATATAGGTGATATATGATAGGCGTAGAGAGATAGAATAGAGATTTCATATTTCAGAAAATTAGGGTTTATCTTCAAGCAAGTATTGTAACAGAAGGCTAGAATTGTTGCCATTTTGGATGACCTAATATAAGAAGGGATATTGTGATTTGGTATCTTTCTTGTGTGGAGTTTTATATGGCATGGTTCTTATTGTTCTATATTTAAAATTTCTTAAGTTCATAATTAGATAGTTTGGTGATGCTTAGGGTTTCATGTTTGGAATGTTTGCACCAATCTCTAGTCCATACTTTTTGCAGTTAGCCGACTGTTAGTTGCTTTGCAAAGTTAGCCTGGACTTAAAATTGTGCTTAGTTCAGTTATAGATGTTTACTCATTTCAATTGCAATAGGATTTTCTTGAACAAATTTTTATGATTTGAAAATCTTTAAATACCTAAGAAGATTGCACTATTTCTATGAAATTGCAGATTTATCTGGGTCAAACAGAAAGTAGTTTATGAGAGATTGGTCCATTTTGAGCATATTATCTTTGGAATTGTCAGTCTTAGGGTTAGAATTAGTATTAGAACTATCTTTGAAACCTTTATCTTTTGTTATTTATTTTAATATGTGAGTTAAATTGAGGATTTCAAAGATCAATTCATTGTTCAGATTTGATAAATTCGAAGTCCAGTATTTGCTTGTAGCAAGGTCCCTTTGTGATTACCCACATTTTCACATTTATCACTAAGTTGTTTTATTGCATTGTCAAGACCTGACATTAGAGACCTTGGGGTTATCTCTTTTCCCATAGAGATTTACCTTTCAAGAGGGATAGGATGTTGTATTCTATCTTAGTTGTTGTTGTGTGAAAAACACCATCAACAAATTGGTGCTAGAAGGAGGGCCTTGAATAAGCAAGCTGGAGTGTTTCCAAAACGCCATCTCTCCTGAGAGACTCAAAAGAAGAACTAGATCTACTATAGGAGAAGAATAATTTCAAGAATTAAAAGCCCCTACTAGGTCAAGAAGAACCAGAGGAGGGGAAGAATCATCATCTTCTTAGCCACTTCCATCATCTGCATCTTCCCCATCCTCATCTGACTTTGAAGGAATTCATATTCCATAGGCACAACTAGTCATAAATCAACCATTACCACCCCCACCCCCACCAATGGATTTCCTTGCTAATAATCCATCTCCATTGATCTTTAATAATTACAATGTCATGCCAAAGAACCCTGAGCATTTTTTCTCTAAGTTTCATAGTCATGATCCCAACAGGACAACAAAAGAGCATATTAGGATTTTTCAGAATTGTCTGAGGGTTAGAGGAATTAACCATGAAGATTTTGCATGTAGGATTTTCCCTTATTCCCTTGGGGAAGAGGCATTTTATTGGTATAATCACTTACCTGCTTCTTCCATACATAATTGGACCGAACTAGAGACTACATTTTTGCAGAAGTTTAAGATTCCCATTAGTGCGAACAAGCTATACCTACAATTTACTGGGGTGAAAAGAGAGATCAGTGAGCCAATAGGTTTGTTCAATGATAGGTTCCATCGAGCATATACCAGACTTTAGGCACCCTATTGTTATGCCTTGCATAACCACCCCATATTTTGCCTTGCTCAAAATGGGTCCCCTTTTTGTGTTTTTATCTTTTGTTGATTTTCAAACAAAGTTTGGAGTCTTTCCTTTCCAACACTTTGTTTTTCTTTGGTTTAGTCTGTCGGAACCAAAGTCGGAACTGAATCGGGTTCTGAAACTTCTTTCAAAACTCTTTCCTATTCCCATCTCAATAGTATTTCTTTTTAACCTTTTGTCTTGTCTTTGTCAGAGCCGGAGCCAGAGTGGATGTTATGTTGGTATTTGTTGAAAGTTTAAAAATCTAAATCCATCCTGTCTCCACCTCCCCACTTTTTGAACTTTTGTTTTAGATTAAGTTTTATGTTAAGTTTTTTTATTTCGATCTTTTTATTTTACTTTTGTGTTTGGTTTTGTTTTATGCTTGGTTGGTGGAAGCAGACTCGGAATGGAAATGAAGTTGGGAAATTACTCAAGATTCCAAATCTGTTTTCATTCCGATTCTGCTCCTGCCATTTCTTGGTCGTTGAATTTTTATTGAAGTCGCACTGCAGTAATGTGTTAGTTCTTCTCCAATTTCGACTTCGCTTTACTACATTTAATGCATTGATAATAGATGCCATGCGTAGGTAGAAACTCCAAGTTTTACCTTGATTAGGGATTAAATGGGTGGTTATTATTATTGAAGAAATCAAAGAGCGAAGTAGAGCAGCAATAGAGTTCTTCTGAGTGAATCGATTGAAAGAGGAAGAGATAATTGCTTGTGGATTTCTTTGGAAGGTTTTTCCATGTTTTTTGTTCGAGGTAGGGTTCCTATTCTCATTTTTAATTTATTTTTCTTTCATGTTTTCTTGTTTCTGTTAGATTGTTTTTCTTTGGGAAAGTTCGCTATCTTAGTGGGTTTGCATGTTTGTTTTTTTTTCTTTGTTTATTGTTGTTCTTGATTTCATTTTTTCTTGTGTTTCTAGTTTTCAGTGAGTTAGGGCACAGTCATTTTCATGTTTTGTCATGATTGTGTCATGTTGCATTGGGTTTTAAACATGTAGATTAATTAGGGTTCCACAGTAAGATAGATTAAATTCAGGTTTTACAGTGAGTTAGGGTTGGTAGAATCTTGTTTTTACTTAGGGTTTTTATTGCACATTCATCTGGTTAAATTAGGAAGGATTAAATTCATGCCCTAATTTTTATATCATGTTTTTAGATTAGGGTTTTATGGATTTTTGTATTCGCATTTTTGAGTGATTAAATATGATGCCCTAAAATATAGTCACCCCCAGGGTCATATGGGCATGGTTCTTTCATGTTATATTGGAGCCTCATTTCATTTTAATATGACCCTAGTCCTTAATTATGAAGTTTTGCATTAAACTGTTAAAATCAGTGATGATGTCATGGTCAACCTAGGCGAAAGTAGGATCGGAATTGATTTAGGGTTTTTGGGCGTGTTTTATGATTAGTGTCAATTCCATTTTCCATCCCATCTTCGACTCTGCTTATAGTAAGAAGCTTTATTTCAAAATAGCAATAACCTTGGCGGAAGCGAAATCAGAACCAAAACAGGTTATGAAAATAGAAAATATGAAAGAAACTGAATCAATTTCCATTCCAGTTCCAGTTCTGATCACTATTCCACTTCCAACTTTGAGCCCACTTCTTGTTAGTAGAATATCAATAACAATTTTTGCTCTGAGCCCGACATCATGTTAAAAGAGGATTGTTTAATATGTTTTCAACTTGATTCCACCTCCGATGTATGTTTGAAAGGTATGATTTTAAGACATATTTTGAGATGTTTATTTAGAGATCTAACTAGAAGTTTTGTTGTAGGAAAGCTAAAGGATGTCAAGAACATCAGGAGAAGCTATCCAAAGGAACCAACCTACAGGAACATCAAAGGAAGTAGCTAAACCCAAGAAGATCAAGCCTGAATAGTTACCTTATACCTTGAGGTATAACCATAGGAGTCTTGTTGTCACAGTAACCAAAGTGGAAACAGATTGGCCAGACATCATCGACACAAATCTAGGCCAATACAATTTTGAGAAGCTATATTCAGAAACATTTGTTGAAGATATAATAAGGAGAACACAGAGAATTGTTGAGTCTGGCTTGGCTCATATCACCTTGTTTCCTCTATCAATCCAATGCCCGAAGTTAATCTTGACAGCTGCAGGAGCTTACAATCCGGCTACCCAACAATGCATGGATTCACAAGATAATGTAATCATTGATCTCACTCCTCAAATGTTTCAAAGTATATTTAGTGTCCCGGATCCCAAGAACTTGGTGCAATTAACTAAGGTAGATGCCCTAGAGAAATATAGAAAATATAAGGAATCCAACAAGTCTCACTTGAACAAAAGGTGGTTAAAAATAGAGAAGTCTCTAACCAAGCTGGCAGACCAACCAAAGAGGGCATATTTCTACAAAGAAGTATCAGATTTAATAATGATATTTTCTAGGGCTTTTGGGAAGAGATATGTCTTTAATTTCAAGGAGTGGATGTTTTCCTTCATCCTGATAATCTTAAGTGGCACCCATCAATTTGATTGGTCGATGATTGTATCAGATGCCATTCATGATCAATTGACCAACATTAGGGAGACTAAATTATTTTTCATGACTTCTTACATTGTGTATACAACAACAAGAGTAGCTATCTTCCCAAGTCTGAACAAAGTAGGGATAATGGGAGTGTTAGATGGAAAAAAGAAGGTGTGGGAGCATTATAACCAGCTATCCCTATAGGTTAATGAGACTCAATTCAGAAGGTTTAATGATGCATTCATATATGTGATCATTAACCAGCTCAATGGAGATGTAGGGTACAGACTGAGCCAAGAGGCCATGGAATTTATCATTGAATGGGGATGTTGGTACATTCAATACCCCATGTTTATATACTTCAAGCTAGTTGGCTTTGAAGGTCATCCACATTTGCTGCCAAGATGGTGCAATAATAGGATAGTTTTAATGGAATTTGTATATTAGGATCTAGGGGTTAATGCCTAGTTTGGATTGAAACATAAGACAGGATGTCATAAGTTCCCCATGAAGTTGGGTGAGTATAGGTTTCAACATCTGGTAGGAGCAAAGGTGGTGTGCAATGAGTTGATATAGTTCAAGCTAGGTTTGTATACAACTCAGAAGCACTTTGACCCGAAGGGTAAGATGAATGCTTTGTTGCCTTTTGTGTTTGATAAAAATTTCAATTTATTGGAAGATTTCTAGAGTGACCGACAAGATGAGTATTATTTGAGGAATAAGAATTATGAAAGATTACCTGTCTCACTCATGTCAGAGCTTGGGATCAAAAATGACATTCCTGACACATTGGTGGATGATGGAGTTGTATTGGATCCATCTTATGAAGCTTTAAACACTAGGACTAAAAGCCTGGATCTGATTGACTGGGATAGTGAGGAAACCATTGATATTAAACAGATAAAATCAGCAGTCTTGGATAGAAGTGTTCAATGGTTGGTTCTAAGAACCAAAACTCCTCAAGGACTAGCTCCTAAAAAGGGGAAAGGGTATAAAAGGATTAAAAGAAAGACACCTCACAAGGAGCCTTTGGAGTTCCTTCCTCCAGACATTAAAGAAATAGAGCTTGAAGTAGCAGTTGATGAATTAGAGACACAAGAAGGAGGTGCTCAAATAGGATCGGTTGTTTCAACACCTAAATTAGGTGAGTCTTCTACTCAAATCCCACTTGCAAAACAACAAAGTGAGGAAGTGCAAAAAGGGACTCTTCATAGTATGGTTGAAACTATAAAGGGAAAACAAGTGGAGATAGAAATTCATGATGTTGGAAAAGATTCAGATGAGACTCTATCAGATAAAGGAATACAAGAAAATATGCCTCTAGAGGAGGATACAGAATAGGTAATGACACAGGAGGATCAGTGGGCATTGTTTGAAGAAGTCAAGAAGGTTGCTGATGAGAAAGCTACAGCAATAGAAAAGAAAAAGTTAGTTGATGCCAAGACATAAGCTAATGCCATACTACAATAGAAACAAATTGAAGCTATGTCAAAAGCTGATGAAGTAGAGAGGCAGTAGAGGCAAAAGGAGCATGAGCTCAAGGTTAAGGAGGAGACTGATAAGTTGGAATTGATACAAAATGACCTTGAGGAAGAGAAGGCAAGACACCGAAGGGAAAGAGAAGTTCTGGTAGCCAAGTTAAAGTTTGTTGAAGAAGCTCACAAAAAGGAAGATGAAGCAAAATGATTGCAAAAGGAGAAAGAGGCCAAAGAGCTGGTCAAAAAGCAACAACAAGAAGAAGAAAATGCAGAAAATCTTAAAGCTTTAGAGATAGAAAGAATGGATAAGGAAAGACTAGAGAAATAAAGATTAGAAGAAGACAAGAGAGTACAAGATCAAAAAGATAAGGAGGAAGCTGAAAAGCTGGCACAAATGAGTGTGGAACAAGAGTAGCAACATAAATAGAGGGTTGATTCTCAACCTCAAGTAAATGTGCAACCTCCCTTAGCTACTGCCTCCTCTTCTTCAAAAGATAACACCAACACCTTCTCAATCTCTCAATTGGGAGGATATGATGAAGGAAATAGAAAAAGAAAGGCCTAAAAAGAAGGCCAAGATCTTGCACTCTACTAGGTTGACTTACAAGGGAGAAATTGTGGCTGAGTGTCCTATACCTATGGTAGAAAAGGAGGCAGGAGATATGCAATTAATGGATTATCAGCTAGGCACTATGAATTTGGGAAGACCTACCAGGGATCAGCAAATGAATTTGATTGATGTGGTACCATCTTCAACCAAGTCAAGGATGTTGAAGGATAAACAAATGAAGGATGAGTTTAAGGATCAATTAGATCAATTACATGCTTTCCTTAAGAATGTTTCCACTCCAAGATCACAACAGGTTGCTGCAATTGAGACCCCAATTTTTTTGAGCAAGAAGGAAGTAGAGGATTTGGAATAGGTGAGGGCCAAGGCAGAAATGTTGGATCGATGGGTTAGTAAATTGAATCAAGAAATAAATGAGGTATTAGAAGATAGTTTTGAGGTTTACAAAGCAACTACAGGGCCGATGGAAGAGATGAATAAACATGTTAAAAATTTGGAAGCACAAGAGGAGGAGTATAAGGGGTACAACCAAAAAATTAAAGAAGTCAATAAATTGCCTAAGACTACCCTCCTAGAACAATCGATATTAGAAGAAGACAATAAAGATTTTTCGGAAAAGACTTCTTGTATACTCTGATTTAGACCAGATTTCCTATATAAACATAGAAATGAGGTTCAAGATTTTGTTAAGGATCTGAGGGAATAGTTTCAGGAGTTGGAAGCCATTCTTGCTATTATTGTGAACATGGAGGTACTAGAAAAAGAAGGCTTACCTTTAAGCCAAATAAAGGAGAAATGGACTAAAATATTTAAAGAGGTTATGCAGAGAGGAGGTGTTGGTGAAGATTTTCTAATAGATCGATTGATGTGTTGGAGTTGAGAAGATACAACACCACAGAAACCCAAAAGATCTTTGAAAGCAAATAACCTATTACAAAGAGAAGCAAAGAGAAGCAACAAAGGAAATGCTCAAGAATGTGGAGCAATGTATTCACCTGAAAATGTAAAATGAATTATGATAGAAAAGATAGTTTTCAACTACATATAAATGAAAACCCTAAAAAAGAAAACCCTAGGCTTGCACAATAATAATTAATAATGTAATTAATTATTATGTACCTAATGTGAGCTTAAGTGAAAAAGAGATAAAAGGGAACTTTATGTAATTAAACAAATATTATTTAATTAATAAAGTAAATGTCTAATTACTCTAACACCCCCCCTTAAGATAGACATAGGGAGAAGCTAAAACCTAGAAGAAGCTACTAAAAGCAAAAGCAATGGGTCCCGGCAACAAGGCCAGATTAGGTACCCAAGTACAAAGAAATCTCTATGAAACGGAGAAAAGGAGAAAACCCAGTGGGAAAAACTCCTCTCCAAAAAGAGATAGAACAACATGCTGAAAGAAATATGAAGGAAGGAAGGCCTCATAAAGACCCCTCAAGGACAAATTCCTTCACCCCAAGCATAGAGCACAACTGAAGATAGCGCGGAGATGCAAAAGGTTTCGTGAAGATGCCTGCAACCTGCCCGACAGTGGGAAAATACTCCAAGATGAGAGAACCATCTTGAATCAACTGTCTGATGAAATGCATATGAAGCTCAATGTGCTTCATCCACTGATGCTCCACCGGGTTGCGCAAAATGTGTATAGCACTTTGATTGTCACACCAAAGAATAGTGGGACTATCAGGAGGAAAACCAAACTCAATCATCAACTGATGAAGCCATAAAATCTCCTAACTAGTGAGCACAGCAGCTCGGTACTCGGCCTCTCTAGATGATAATGCATGAGCAGTCTACTTCTTGCATGACCATGTGATAGGACCAGAGCCAAGATAGAAAACAAAGCTAGAAGTAGACTTCCGATCATTGACATCACCAGCCCAATCTAAGTCAGTGTAGCCAACAATGTGAGGATCCCCTAATGTGTAGTGAATGCCATATGAAGTGGTGCCCTGAATGTACCTCAAAATATGCTTGGCAGCTTGCCAATGACTCTCATGAGGATCATGTGAGAATCAAGAGACAAGACCAACTGCAAAGGAAAGATCAGGATGAGTGTGAGTTAGGTACAACAAACTACCTGTAAAGTGTAGAATCTACTGAAGGAGTGGGGCAAGTAGCAGTCAAAACAACCCCTAACTGAAAAGGTGTGGGGGCAGGCTTACAATCAAGCATGCCAAAGCACTGAAGCATATCAAAAGAATACTTCTGCTAGTAAATGGAGATCCCCTCTGAAGACTGAATCACTTGAAGACCAAGAAAATAGTGTAGAAGGCCAAGATCTGTCATCTCAAACTACTCCATCAAGGCTAGTTGAGAATTCTGAATCATAGAGGATGAGCTACCGGTGATGAGAAGATCATCAACATATAGCACAAGAATCGGGATCTCACCCTCAAGATGTTGAATATAGATCGTGTGATTAGAATGACAGCAAGCGAAACCAGTGGAGAGCAAAAAAGAGTCCATCTTCTCATACCAAGCCCGAGAGGCTTGTTTGAGACCATATAATGAATGCTGAAGTCTGCAAACCAAGGAAGCATCATGAACAAATCCCTGAGGCTGCTCCATATAGATCTCCTCCTGTAGGTCACCATGTAAGAAGGCACACTTCACATCCATCTGAAAAATGAGCCATCCTCTAGAAGCTGCAAGTGATAATACAAAACGAATAGAATTCATCTTGGCGAAAAGGGAAAATGTCTCAGAGTAATCAATACCCTCAACTTGTGAGAAACCCTTTGCAACAAGATGTGCTTTGTACTTATCAATAGAACCATCAGTAGCATACTTGGTGCGATACAACCATCGGCACCGAACCATCTTTCTGCCCTTAGGAAGAAGACAGAGATCCCATGTACTATTCCTCATCAAAGAAGAATACTCCTCCTCCATAGCACTATCCCACTCAGGGTGACCTGTCACCTCTGAAAATCTTTGAGGATCCTCTAAAAGAGCATGAGTCAAAAGACTAGAATCCGTAGTATGAGAACGAGTGTGATGAGTGTCTGAAGGATCACCGGCCATAGATCCTGCTGCCTCAATAGTAAAGCGAGCCCATTTGGGCCTCTAAGGTGGAGATGGGGGATCATCAATATCCTCATCAGAATCCTCAAAATAATCCTGAAGAGTTGTAGTGGGTGGAGTAGGTAGTCAAGTGGACACTGGAGACAGGGTATCAACTGGAGGAAGGAACTCATCAAATTGAACATCCCATCGAAACAGGACCTCTCTGGAATCAAAATCAAACAACCTGTATGCCTTAACTTCCTCATAGTAGTCGACAAAAATGAGGGGTCGAATCTTCCACTCCATAGCTCTCCTCTAAGCATCAGGAATAAAAGCCCATGCCTCACTACCAAATACTAGAAATGATGAAATTTTAGGCTTGTCATGAGACCAAGCCTCCTCGGGAGTCATATGTTGAATTGCCTTGTGAGGCATCTGATTCTAAATATAGTTGGCACAATTGATTACCTCAGCCCAAAAGGATGAATCCATGGACCTGGACTAAATCATACAATTAGCCATCTCCCATAAAGTCTTGTTCTTTCACTCAGTGATACCATTCTGCTAAGGGGTGTAGGGAATAGAAAACTGATGCTGCAAACCATGCTCAGTGCAAAAATCTCTGAAAGCCTGATTCACATACTTCCCCCCATTATCTGTACGTATTCGTCAGATAGAAAGACCAGACTGCTTCTCTACAAATGTCTTGAAGACATGAAAGGAATCAAAGATATCAGACTTGTACTTAAGAAATTACAACCATGTGCATCTAGAGAAGTCATCAATGAATGTGAGTACATACTTGGCCCCTGAAAAATAAGGAGTGGGAAATGACATGAAGTCACTATGAATCAACTCCAAGGGTGCCAAAGCACGAGTGGTACTTCCCTTCTGAAAGGGATCCTTGTGATGCTTTCCAAGCACACAATCATGACAAACACCGTCAGTGTAGGAGATCCGTGGAAGACCAAGAACAAGTGACTATGTACTCATCTGCTGAAGATATCTATAATTGACATGGCCCAAATGCTCATGCCAAAGCTGACTCACCGAATCTGCATGTGCTATAAGAGATGAACTTGTACCCTCAGAAGGAAAAAATCGATCAAATCTGTAAAGACGAGATGCAGTATCAACACTACCAGTAGCCACAACCAAATCAAAATCATGGAGGTCCCGAATAACCACATCATGTGGTGAGAACTCAACTGTCTTACCAGAGCTAGTGTGGAAAATATGATAAATGGACAAGAGGTTCATCGAAATGTCAGGAACAACCAAAAAATCCTGTAGAGTGCCACCATCCAAAGAGACAGAACCTGAACCCAAGACGGAAAGCTGTGAAGAGTCACCCATTGCAATCTATGAAGTACCACAAGAGGCAAGAGAAGTGACCAACTACTGAGTGTGAGTCATATGGTGAGAAGCACTAGAGTCTAAAATCCAAGTGGACCCATTGGTCGATGCTCGTCCAGTGAGAGCATGACCCTTCCCTGTGGTGGAAGAAGAAGACTGAGGTGAGGAGATGTGTTGCCGCTACATGGCGTCCTCTAAAGCCTCTAATCATTTCCAACACCTGGAAACTGGATGACCTTGCTTGCCACAAAAACTGCAAGTGTCTCCTGATTTCTCCTTAGTCGGGAGGAAGACTCACCAGACTTTGAAGATTTTCCATGTTTAGGATTAAATGGTGGTTTAGAATCAGACTTAGGAGGTGGTTTGGAGGAATGCTCACTACCTGCAAAATATTTCTTGGGTCTTAATTTCTGCTTCTGTTTCCCCTTTGGTGACTGAGCAACCAATGCTTTGCTCTTTGAACTTGAGAGCATATCCATTTGAAAAAGGTGAGACTGTTCCTGAGACAAACGCTCACAAAACAAATGAAAGGTAGGCATGGTAAAATTGGCACCCAAACCATCCATGGTAGAGTAGAAGGAGGAAGAAAATATCTGAAATGGACCACGGAGCTTTCGAAAGAATCAAGTAAATGCACTATGTGTCTATCTTGTTCTTCCCACAACCCTATAAAATAGTGCAGATAGTTTTGAACTTATTCAAAAAATCCCCAATAGTGGGAAATGAATCAGGTAATAATGAAGTCAGCTCTGCCTCAATCTGTAATGCATGGAACTCATTAACGGCCCCAAAAAGTGTCTCAAACTTCAGCCACATGGCTCGAGGAGTGAGCAAAGCATCAAGGTGAAACAAAAGACTGTCTGAAACACGCATGCATAACAAACCTATAGCCTCATCCATCTTGTTCCTATGCTGCATAATCTCAAAAGGACACTGTAACTGAGGCTGAACCTCATCTAAACAAGACCATAACCCTCATGACCTAAGTAGCCTCATCATACGAGACTTCCAAGTGTGATAGTTATGTGATGTGAGTAGCTCAACTGAAGAGTCTGCCATGAAACCCTGCACCTGTACCTGCTTGTGTTTCTTATTATTATGTGATCTTTTAGAATAGATAGAAGATGCATAAGGGTTTGTATTTTTGAGAGTTTTGGTGTTCTAGTTTTCTGATATAAATGATAGAAAGCAAGAGAAAAACACCCCCCACAAAAGATAAACCCAAACCCTAGTCCAAACTAAGAAGAAGGAAGCAATACATAAGCAAAAAATACTTCAAAACAAATTCTTGTGTACCTGGTGAAAATTCTGATAAAATAGATCCAATCACTAAATAGAGCATGTTGAGAGCTTTCCAACGCCTATTCAAGTTTGAAAAACAGAGTCCGTTTGCATCTTCTATGACCCCGAAAGTGAAGAAAGAAGACCTCACTTTGACTGGTAAAAAATATCCAGACTGGTAAAACTTTTATAAAATTACCTATACCATCCAATCAATGCCGAAACCAGCTTTCCAACGCTTCTTCCTGTTTGAAAAATGGAGCTAAAACGCCCTAGTTATGCCCGATTTCATGAGAGAGCAAAACAAAATGCACTATTAGACCCCTTTAACACTTGGGGGCTAAAAAAAATGGCCCCTGGTAGCGTGGGCGAACTAGGGGGCTGAAGTTGGGCCGAATCCCTGAATCCCCATATGACCCAGTGACAAGTTGTTTGAAGCCCGTGGGGGCTGAGGAACCGACTCAAGTCGGCAAGCCCACAGGCGAGCTCGGTGTCGGCGGGGCGAGCTGGCGGTGTCAGTGTCCGATGTTGATGGAGTCGGCAGGGAGCAAGCTCGGTGGACAGAGCGCGGACAAAGTGAGCTTGGCAGAGCACAGGGAGCTGGGGCAGGCTGAGCATGGATGAAGCGAGCTTGATGGAGCGGGGTTGGCGGAGCCTGGGTGAGCTCGGTGAGCTGGGCGCGGCAGCAACCGGTGGCGCTCGGTGGCGAGCATGGTGTGGCCGCTTGGCGGCGCGGTGGTGGCCGCCGGCGCGAGAGAAAAATGCATGGGCCGCACAAATAATTTATCAAAAACCTTTGGTTTTTTTGATTTTTTATTTTTTTTTTTGAGGGGGCCATATGGCCAAACCCTAAAAAATGTTTTGCAACCCTGGTTGATTGTGGCCAAAATCGACGATTTGATAGTCATTTTAGGGTTTTTGGGCACTACGAATCCAATGGCACTGTCCATTTGGGCCCAAAGTGAACCCAAAATTAGGAGTATGCTGAATCCACCCAAAAAAAAACTTAGAACCCTAGATTTGCTTCCAATGCAAAATCTCAAAACAAGAACAAGCAGCTGCAAATCTGAAAGCTCTGATACCATGTTGGAGTTGAGAAGATACAACACCACAAAAGCCAAAAAGATCTTTGCAAGCAAATAACCTGTTACAAGGAGAAGCAAAGAGAAGCAACAAAGGAAATGCTCAAGAATGTGGAGCAATGTATTCACCTAAAAATGTAAAATGAATTATGATACAAAAGATAGTTTTCAACTACATATAGATGAAAACCCTAAAAAGGAAAACCCTAGGCTTGCACAATAATAATTAATAAAGTAATTAATTATTATGTACCTAATGTTAGCTTAAGTGAAAAAGAGATAAAAGGAAACTTTACGTAATTAAATAAATATTGTTTAATTAATAAAGTAAATGTCCAGTTACTCTAACAAGATCGATTGATGGACGTCAAGGAAGAAATAAGAGCAGCTAAGAGAGAGTTGACAAAGCTGAAGGATATGAGAGGATTTGCTTTAGCAAAATTAGAAATAATTAAGTTTGAAGACAGCTGGGTGGATGGGTTAGAACTAGACATATTACAACAAGCCTTCTCTAGCTATGACAAATACACGATGGAGAAAACTTCGCATGCATAAATCTCATGAATGCATGGCTTTTTCTTCTTTGCATGTTGCATGCAACATTGACAGTTTTTGAAGCGCATGGCTTTTATTCTCTTCTATTATCTTTTCTTCCAGTTTAATTGAGTTTCCAACTATAATTGTAATCCCTAAAAGGGCGGGTTAGCTTAAAATAGAAGGGGACTTCCGAATTTTGTACATCTATAAATACCCTTGGGGTATCATATTGCAAGGGTCGGCTGATAGAGAATAGAATTGTTTATAGTTGTTACAGAAATACATTGTTACTTTACTTTTTGGAGTTAAATAAAATTATAGGTTTATGCAATATGGTGTTAGAATTAAGTTTTACTTGATAAGGCTAATGATTTATAATCTATCATTATGCCAGTGATTGTGCTAAAGCATGATTGTTTCTTATGTGATGAAAGTCATTAGAAGAAGCCAAATTTAAGGATTATCTCATTAGATTATCATTGAATTGAATGTGTTGAAGTCTGTTGATCTATGATATTGGCAATGAATGAATGTGTGTTCTTTTTTGGAATCTTTGGAATAGTTGTGATATGCAAATTAAAATAAGCACCTTAGATGCATACAATGGTATAGATTATTCTGTGAATTGTGTCATGCTTTGGTTTTCTTGATCTATTGGAAAAAATTCATTGTTGAAAATATATGTCTGGATGTTAGATGAATTTGATTCATGTTTTTTGATTTACCCTCTGATCTATCTTTTTCTTTTATTTAAAACCCTTATTAAAGTAGCTCAATGAATAAGCCATTGCTTGTATTCTTTGTTACCAGCATAGGCCCCTTGAACATTACAATTGCATGGACCGATTCAGTCACACTAGATAGTTGAGAACCAACTACCAGGACCTTGGGAGTTAGACTACTATATGTTGTCTTTCTTTTTCAAGAGAAATAGAGTTGAAATATTCTGTTTTAACATTGTTTGTGTCATTTTCACCATCAACAGATCTGGTGCTATAAGGAGGGCCTAAAATAACAAGTTGGCTAGCATTGTGTCTTTCTCATCAGAGAAATATAGAAGGATTCTTAGATCCTCCACTAATCCTAAAACATTTGAAGAACTTCAAACCCTAGTCAGACCTAGACCCCATGCCCAAAGGATATTGATACCTACTTTTCCACCACCACTTACTCCACCTAGATTTCCACCAAATCCACCTACACCACCACCAGTTCCACCTACATCAGCACTTGCTCAACCAATCCCACCCATGGCTTACTTTGTGAGTAAACCTTGTCCATTAGGGACTATTCCAGGAGGAATCCATGACTTACCAAAGAACCCAAAAACATTTTGTTGTAAATACATACATGGTGAATCAAGAAGTGTTGAGGAGCACATACAAGCATTCAAATATGCTTGCATGTGAGCTCAATTTTCTCATCAAGACATTGTATGTAGATTGTTTCCTTACTATTTAGGAGATATGGCATATAATTGGTATTTGAATCTATCCTGGGGATCTATTCTAGATTGGATAGATTTAAAAAATGCATTTATTAATCAATTTTGTGTTTATGTGGACCCTGCCATTTTGCATCACCAGTTTGCCACAAT